>CAUZXS010003124.1:50000-125000 GCA_963585895.1 Sepioteuthis lessoniana
ATAATTTCCTGATTTTTTTCGGACTGGTTAAAAGCGCCGGATGGAAACGAAATCGGTGACCCAAGTTCGAATCCAGGACAAAGCTGTTTGCATTTCACTTCATGTTGATGACCTTTGGAAAAGTATGAAACAATGGGTAACAAGTGGCTTCATTAACCTTCTTTAGGCAACCCGTCTACAAAAACCTCTCAATTCAAACCAATTGCCATCCATTTTAAGAAATTGACCTTGTATAGCATTCTGCTAGCAGTGAAGGAACTGGATAGACACACACACACACACACACACATATATTTTTTTTTTCATCATACAACGTGTGGAAGCACGTGCGATACCCTAGCCTCATCAGCCGCCATCCAGGGTGATAACGCAGTTTCGGTAGCTTAAGGCGGTACTGCCACTCCTGGCGCTACCGAGCAGCTTTTGCCACCGGATAGGGTATTTACAAAAACACACACACACACACACACATATATATATATATATATATATATATATACGAGAATCATTAAATAAGTTTCCAGACTTTTTTCGTATGGGTACTTTTATTGATAGTACACAAATGAAACTCTAGTCCCCTTCGAAATAATCTCCTCCGGCAGCAATGCACTTGTACCGCTCCAACAACTTCTCGAAGGCCCCATGGAAGTCCTCTTGTGTGATCGTGTCAATGACATTCGTCACAGCCTCTTTCATCTCCTCAATTGTCTCATAACGACAGTCTCTAAGCTTAGGGAATAACCAAAAGTCACAGGGAGCAAGGTCTGGACTAAAGGGAGGCTGAGGAACTGTCTTGATGCCCATCTTGGTCAAATAGTCTGTGACAAGGATGGAGTTGTGGACTGGTGCATTGTCCTGGTGGAAATGTCACTGACCCGATTTGAAGAGTGCTGGCCTCTTCCCAAGGAATCTCTTCCTGAACTTCCTTAAAACCTCAACGTAGTAACCCTAACCCTAACCCTTTGGCCAGTCAACTCTGGTGTATCATCCCTCACAGACTCCCTGCCTTCCTTGAATCTCTTATGCTACTCAAAAACTGATGCTCGAGTCATGCAAGATGGTCGAAAAGAAGTCTGAAGCATTCCACAAGTTTCTGTGGCATTTTTTCCAAGTTTAAAACAGAATTTTATTGCATATCGTTCTTTTAAAGTGCCCTCACGTCCAGATTGCATTTTTGAAATTCACCAGCTGTGACAATCAGGCTTTAGTAGGGTGTATTCCAATTGCTGGTGTAGCTGTTCATTTGAAGCTGAAATCATAAAAATTGGTCAGTCATCTCATAAGATGTATAGCAATAAGATACTGAATTTTCAAGAGTCTACGCCAATTTTAAAAGCCTGTATAAAAAAGGCTGGAAACTTATTGAAAGCACCACGTACATATGTTTTTAAACTAAACGCTGAAAACGTTCCAACCGACAACTTCAAAATAAAACTCTTCAAACTACACTACCCCTGAAGACGGCCAAAAGTATGGTAGAAACGCTTGGGCAGAAGATAAGGGACGAGACTTGCTCTCTTTCCGAAAAGTATAAACTCCTTTATAGCCCTAGCTATGGGTTAAATGGTATCACTGCTCTTCTACAAAGATGATTTGGGCATTAAATAACCCACGAAGGTTGATATGCCATTAAAAAAGAAAGAAAGAAAGACTTTAGGTCATCAATGTTACCTTGACTCGTATTTTCAACATAATCTACGAAATGTATAACTTTAAATATGAGGAGAAATTTTTCATCCAATTACATATTCTTTTTATAGAGTTCCTCAAATTTCTGTCCGTCCAGTTGGCTGGGACTGTAAAATACATCGACTGAATCTCTGCCAAGGGATAAAAATCCACCCGATCAACCAATATCCTGATATATGACACTAAACAATCTGATGGTGAGGTTCCAATGATGCCGGAGCTTTGAGAAAGGCGGAATAGCCTTTCATTGCCGTTTCTCTCGGGTCCACTCAGGCCCGGCGTGGTAGCACCAAGTAGGGTCAAATAGAACTGTTTGATATTTAAACTCAGCACAAACAAATGACTAATGATAAATTGAATCGTTTAAAATAAAACTGTTTGATCATTTAACTGTGTGTATCCACAAAATGTGTTTACTAATCATATATCTAATATATGTGTGTGTGCATGTGTGTGTGTGTGCATGTGTGTGTGCATGTGTGTGTGTGTATATGTGCAGATATATATTGAGATATATATGCAAAGGTATACCTATGAAAGTATATACATATGTATAAATACACACACACACACACACACACACACACACACACACACACACACACACACACACACAGACTTATACATATATATATATAAGCATTTATATATATATATATATATATATGTATATATGCGTATATGGGTATAAATATACCTATATATACATATAGATGTGCTTATAAACTGATATATATGCATATACAGTGGGGTGAAATAGATATTCGTACATATGAAAATTTTCATTTTTTATCTTTCAAACATCGCCTGAATAAGATTTTTAGATACATTTACTGTATAAGGATATATTCTACTAATATGTGTATATAAACTTTGGTTACAATTAATTTTACAGAAATTAATGCCATTTATTCATTTTCACGTGTGAAAAAGTAATCGTACAGTACAAAAAATAACGCATTATTTTCATTAAATACTTTGTAGAATCCCCTTTATTCACTTCAATAGCCACTAATCTCTTCCTGTAGTTCTCAATAAATTTCTTGTAGTAATTAGTTGGTATTTTGTACGATTTTCCTGGCATATTGTCTTCAGATTATTGATGTTTGCTTTGTGCTCTTTTTCAGATTTGAATTTTCAAAAATCGCCACAAGTTCCCAATTGGATTCAAATCTGGGGACTGACTGGACCATTGCAAAACATTAACATTATTTTCAGACAAACTCTTCTTCGTAGATTTAGCTGTATACTTGGGATCATTATCTTGCTGGAAAATGTAATCAGAAGGTAGCTCAAGATTCTCAACAGAAGACATCAAATTTTTTGCAAGATCTGTTTATATTTTGGGATATTCATTTTACTGTCTATTATTGATATATCGCCCACATCTTTCAGTGAAAAACACCCCCAAATCCTTATACAACCACCGGCAAATGTGACAGTTGGTACCGTGTTCTTTCCTCCACAAATAATTCCGATGATTATGACGAAAAAACTCAATTTTAGTTTCATCTGTCCATAATATTCTTTCCCAAAACGGATTTTTTTCCTCATGATGTCTTACGAATTTCAACCCTATGTCGTTTCAATTGGAGAGGAGTTTTTTTTTTTTTTGGTCTCTGTGAATTTAGGCCTATTCCCGGCATTTCATTACTTATTGTTCGTTTGATTATACTACATCTTGATGAATACGTATCTTCCAGGAGCTCTTCACATGTATCCATTGGGTTTTGGTTAATCAGGCATCCTAATTTTCTTGATAATCTAGGAGAAATCTTTCTTGGAGCACCTGTTCTTTTTTTGTTTTCAACAGTGAGGCTTCTTAATCTGAGGATTAATTTTTTATTTATTGCAGACATTTTGTCCTCAAAAAGACTACTAAGATGAGGACAAAAAGTCCGCAATAAACAAAAAATTAATTCTCAGTGTTACGTCTTTTAAACCTTGCAACGAATGAATTTATCGTAGTAAAAGGAATATTCAGGTTGCTTGAACTATTTCTATAACATTCTCTGTCTTTCTAAATCTAAACAATCAATGAATTTTGTGATTTATTCAATTCTTTATCTCTTGTTATGATCAGAAAACTTTTCGTTCGACAATCAATTGCAGAAAGTTCCGTTTGGGATTTCAAGACTAGCTATAGTTACG
The DNA here is from genome assembly GCA_963585895.1 of Sepioteuthis lessoniana. NCBI lineage: Eukaryota > Metazoa > Mollusca > Cephalopoda > Myopsida > Loliginidae > Sepioteuthis > Sepioteuthis lessoniana. The sequence goes on from CAUZXS010003124.1 coordinate 53,841, forward strand.
GATTACATTATTGGAACAATCTAGAAGGCTAACTATGTCTACTGATAGCATTATTGTAACAATATAGAAAAATATTGCTGCAATATTGCTGCAATATTGTACCGTACGATTACATTTTTCACTCATGAAAATTAATAAATATCATTAATTTCTGTAAAATTAATTGTATCCTAAGTTCCCTCTCCTCTATATGTACATGTATATGAATGTATAAGTGCATCAATATATATATATATACATCAGTGGCGACTCTAGCCTATTTTTGCTACTCGTGCCGCCCCCGCCTTCTGTCAACTTCAGATCCCAACCCGTGGTCTGTGGACCCAAAGTAAGTCATCATAGTTACTATTGCATGATTCTCCATTGTATAGCACAGATTGACAAACGTACCTTGCATGGTGTTTTTTTTTTGTAAACAATCAAGATACTATATAATTTGTAGTCTTGTTAATACAGTAGATAAGATGATTTTTTTTCCTTTCAAAAGTATAGAAGAAAAGAGAAGATGTTCATTACTATGACGAGAAAAATATGTTTATTAGAATAAAGAAATTGATGACAATATACACAGACACAGCTAGTAGTTTCAATTTCGCTTAAAATAAAGATTATTTGTTGAAAATGTATTCAAAGAAACAAATTTTAGTTACAGAATGTAATATATGCAACATTCATTAAAGAAATAGACATCTGTTAGTGAAAAAACGAATTAAAACACGCCGTTTAACCAACATTTACCATAGCGATGATGATGACGTCGGCGACGGCTATAATCTGCTATCCCCTCTCTCTCTCTCTCTCTCTCTCTCTCTCTCTCTCTCTCTCTCTCTCTCTCTCTCTCTTGGTCCCTCTCCCTCTTCCCAAGACAGTTGTCAGAAGTCACATTGTGCTAATTTTTTTGAGCACGGTATTCTGGCTTGCTTTTTCTATTGGCTACAGCCAAAAGCGAGATTTCGCTAACATTACTGTTATTATAAGGGTCTAGTGCCTGGCACGGATTACGCGTATTCAACATTATAGCCGATTTTATGGGATGTTCAATGGATCTGACGGTGGCCGGACAAAGACCATCCGTTCAAAACAGCATCGTTGTATTATTCCCAGATATATTTATGAACTTTTGGCTACTTGGTTATCGAAACTTGAATAGATACGTAATTTAACTGAGATCAGACTAAGTATGTTTGCTTGAAATAAATGGATGATTTTAAATCCATTTTGAATAACATTGACCGAGTTATTGGTCGTGCCGGGTACGAGTAGCACTAGTCCCATCTCCGCCCCTGATATACATATATATATATATATATATATATATATATATATATATATATGTATGTATGTATGTATGTATGTATTTTTATACATATATGTATACATATGTATGTATATATACATACACATGTATACATACATATATATCTATATATATATTTATATAATATAATAAAATATATATATATATTATTTTTTATATATATTTAATAGTATGGGTGCTTATCTGCGAGCACTAGTTTCATGCCGTCTTTATACGACGATCATCTGTCTGACGTAAAGACGGCATGAAACCAGTAGCTGCAGATAAGTTTCCATGCTATTAAATACATACGAAAATTGATATATATCTATTTATTATATTATATGATATAATAGCTCCATCACAGATATTGAGCACTCTCCAAATTATACCACATTTGGTCTGCCACAAACCCACCAAGTGAGATTGTGACAACCATACTCTGTTGTGTACTCTGGCGAAGGAATTTACGCCTGCTGCTCGCATAATACACAGCTCTTCGAACGAATTGAGCACTCTGGTATCCGGTAAGTTATAAAATGTAAACAAACGAACGCTGCTACTTAATACCATATTATTCTCGAGCTTACGTGGTACGCTTGTTGGCTGATCGGTATGATGCTAATCTAACGTAAAGTTGGGCGGGCTTCGATCCCAGCTTCAATCATCCTACGTGGATGACTATATATATATAAACATATAGGGATGTATCTATCTATCTATCTATATATATATATATATATACAGAAATATATGTATACATCTCTCTCTATATATATATGACTATATATACATATTCATATATATATATATATACGTGTATGTGTACAGATATATATTCATGCCATAAAACCAAACCAAATAGATCAAATTTATCCGATAATTTCTAAAAATACCCCCTTAAATTCTTTTATCTTTGCATTTTTTTCTGAAAGAATAAAATCTAATCATAACATTTTCGACACAATTGCTGCTTTTGATCTTATTAGGCAATTTCTTCAAAAAAATAAAAAACTCTATAAGTAAAAATATCCAAAATGTTCATATACTTAAGGTTTTTAAGTCTGTTAAGAACAGCAAATTTCCAGTTCAAGGAGAAATATTGAAAAAATTATCTACCATGATACGAAATTCCATTAATAATATTCAAAAATACAATTAGATCACCTCTAATATCTCTTTCTAGTAAAGTAATTAATGTGACAATACACCGCCAACCGACCCCCCACAATCTCAACCGTCCAAACTACCTATGGCCATTAGATCGTTTAGTGTTTTTCCTCATCTCCGGCCAGAGGTATTTCACATTTCTTTACGGACTCACAACCCACAACGTACATAATCGAGAGGGGGAAGAAAAGAAGAACAAACAATCACGGTCTTGAGTTAGTTCCAAGCGCAAGAAGGGAGAAGTCTGTAACACTTTCTTAGCATTCTGTGAGCTATCGCGAGCGTGTATTCGAGCGAAACTCTCACAAAGTCACCAGGAATGCTGACTCATCCTCTAACGTTGGCAAACCCGACATCTGAGTCCACAGATTCTTGCAGCCGCCTTTCCCGACCGTCAGCTTCCCCCGACTTCTGTCGACTGGTCTTTTCTCTCGACTGGTCTGTTCTGTCCACTTCTCTTGACCCTTGGACTTTCCTTCCCTCGTCATCTTCCGGTCTCGAGGGAGATCTCGCGCGTAAGCCCTTTGTGTGGGTTTCACACCAAAACAGACAAAGAGATCCTCTGACTGGAACCACACCCATAGAAACGAATGCCACCCATCGTGTCATATTAATCCTAACTTCTCCAATCTTTCCCTGTAACTGTAATCTTTTATTCTTTTTATTACTTTTGTCACTCTTTTTTGTTTGCCCCACAAATTGCTGAAGGAATTAAATCAAATCAAATTCTGAAGCCTATGTTTAATCTTTAAGCACCGGTTCCTTGCCAACGAATGGCATTTCTATAAAAAGTTGGCGACCTTAGTCGACGGTGACCAGAAGGCTCTCGTTTCAATAGCTAGGAATAGTGTAGAGGAGGGCGCTACTCCATTCCCATGATTCCTCCTCTCTACCCTCGATCCTTACCTTATAATGCTGTGTGTTAAGCAAGGCGGAATCAAGTACTATTTTTTAAGTCTTTGGTATGACTCGACCTGGGATTGAACCCTGGTCTCCAAGACCATTGGCGAACACTTTACTCATTAGGCCAATGGAATTTCTATACCTGGAGAAAAAAAAAGATAATTTTGTATTATCTTCATCGTACACCTTCAGGTACTACCTCCGGATATGTCATCCGTGTTGTTACTCCCAAGTCATCAGAAGTTACGGGTCAAGGTAACATACTCCCAGTTAGGTGACCCGTCCTTAATATGATCAGCATTCGGGCCGTATCCAGAGATAAAAAGCTCCGTTAAGTAAAACATATTATTCTAACGAAGAAATTCAAATGCTAGTCAGCTGTCCACTCTTGGCTATTCTGATGGGTCAAAAAACCACAAATCGTTGAAAAGATAGAATCCGTCGTCCGTGTATTTATTTTCATAATTCCCTCTTTTTTTCCTTTCCCCTTTTTCTTTTTTTAGCTATTAATATCTAAAATAAATTTCAAGACGAACCTAACAATAAAAAAAATAGAGAATAAAAATATTTATGAGAGTTTAATCCAATCTTGACGGTGGTGAGAATGGATCATTTGATTATTTAAAATTGGGGTAAAAATGAAGTCGTGTAAACAATGATAAAAAAAACATACATAAAATAAAATATTTCAATATATACAGATATACACTGTTCCAAATGTGTGAGAATGTAGCACGTATTAAGGAGGCGGCTTGTTACGTCCGGACCCAAGTTGGGGTTACTGCCGGAGCCGATATAATGTTTAATGACCTGAAATCGGCAATGAAGGCAGGACATCACTGACGAGCTCCTACAAGAACTTGGAATGTATTTATGGACTGATTTTTTCATTATTTACAAATATGGTAGTTATGGACAAAGTAATTTCTCCATCTGTGGTTAAAATTTGAGGTCATTTGAATGAGGATTAGTTTAAGAAATTATATCAATTTTCAGATACATTATATATATATATATATATAATTATAGTAAAATTGGTGACCTTAGTCGAGGGTGACCCGAAGGTTCCCTTTTTAGTAGCTACTACACCGAGGTGTAGGGGAGGGCCCTACTTTATCCCTGGATTTCTTCACTTTACCATTGATCTTTACCTTATCATTTTTTGAGTGTTTGGTATGACTGGACTTGGGATTGAACCCAGGTCACTCAGGCCATTGAGTGAACACTCTACTCATATATATATATATATATATGTGGAGTGGCTAGACACGTAGAACGTTCGAAGCCGGGATCGAAACCGATCCAATTTTACGTTAGACTAAGTCTCAGACCACTCGGCCAACAAGCGGACCACGTTGGCTAAGGGAATTTTAAAGGTATTTATGTAGCAACAGCAGCAGCGTCCGTTTGTTTACATTTTTTATACCCTATCGGCTACCAGAGTGCTCAATTCTTTCGGAGAGCTTTGCATTATGCGAGCGCCGGACGACAACATATATATATATATATGTGTGTGTGTGTGTGTGTGTGTGTGTTCGCCAGTAGTCTGGAAGACCGGAGTTCAATCCCAGGTCGAGTCATTTATATATATAGCAAAAGATCACTACAAATATTTCACGGAAAAAGGATCTTCAAACGAATGAATGTAAATACGCAAATCCAACAAAAATTTCAACTCTATTTGCATATTTATATCTATACCAATTATTTTCAAACGATGGTTTCCCGAACATCTTTTTTTTTCAGTTAAACCTGGATAATACACATTTGTTATTTTGTTTTTGTTAATCAGCTTTACTTATAATTCGAGCACTTCCTAGATGTTATATTGTTTTTCGAATTATTCGGGTTTCCTTTTCTTTTCTTCTTCTCTGAAGACTCTTTTTCTTTTTACAATAATTATATGTATATATATATATATATATATATATATATATGATGGATATATATATATAATGGATATATATATATATATATATATATATATGATGGACGGATATATATATATATATAAATATATATATATATGATGGATATATATTTATATATATAGGTATTATTCGGTCCAGTTAAACCAGGGTTGGGAGTAATTCCATTAGGACAAGAAATCATTCAGGAGCTGAACATTTAAATTTTCCTGGTGGAGAGCTCCTTAATCTCTTCAACCTCTCCCTCCACCCCACGTGTCTATTCTGTTTTATTTATCCATTGGATCTGAAGAAGTCCTGTTATATTTTTCTTCGTGTTTTTGGTTTACACCAGAAACTGAAAAACAGGATGGAAATAAATTTATAATCCTAAATTAACCGGTCTTTGGTTTTTTCTTAAAGAAATATTTATATATATATATATATATATGGGTGCACTACATGGACGCTAACAAAGCGGCTGGAGAAGAAGCTAGACGGCAATTACACAAGAATGCTGCGTGCAATCTTGAACAAGTCCTGGCGGCAACACCCCACAAGACACCAACTGTACGGCCACCTGCCTCCTATCACGAAAACTATTCAAGTTAGACGAACCAGACATGCGGGACACTGCTGGAGAAGCAGGGACGAACTCATAAGAGATGTACTCTTATGGACCCCCACACATGGCCGTGCAAAAGCTGGACGACCAGCACGAACATACATTCAGCAGCTATGTGAGGATACGGGATGTTGTCCTGAAGACCTACCTTGGGAGGAGTGGTGAGAGAGGGTCAGGGATATCCGTGCTACCAGCGCGACATGATGATGATGATGATGATGATGAAATTAACCGGTCTTTGGTTTTTTCTTAAAGAAATATTTATATATATATATATATATATGATGGATATATATATATATATATATATATATATTTCTGTGCGGATGTAGGTATGCATGCGTGTGTAAATATTCTTTGTTTACCTGGATCATAGAAAAAGAAAGTGATAATTTCATAAAAAGATTTTACTTGTTTATGAACAAGGATGAAACAAAGGAAATAAGTCACCGCCTCTGTATACGGATGTAGCAATGGATGGAGAAGGTGTATATCGTAGCTGCAAATGATACAGCCGGTAAATACTGATCTAGCAAAGGACAGGTTTGGTGAATTCTGGTGTATCAAAGTGTGGAGCGGACGCTCTTTTAGGGCGTTTGTGACCTTTCCTCTCCGGTTGTTGGGTCACTTTCGGTAGGCCGTCGTACCTCTGGGCGGTTCTGCCGGGTGTGTCCCGGCACTGGAGAGTTCCTCCGGCCACAGGGGGGTATCCTCCTCAGCCTTTCACCTCCTCCGGGGGGATTGCCTGGGGCCTGAGGCGCGCCAAATAAGGGGAATGCCGATGGGGCCGAAGGTATTTATGGCCTTGCCGGACGCGTGTGGGCTTCGGCCCTGCGACCGGACCCACTTTAAAAACGGCCATTCATGCGTTGGTGAGACGTATGATAAATAACGGAGCCAATGTATACTGATGTAGCAAAAAACGAAGTCATTGTATACTGATATAGCAAAGAACACAGCCAGTGTAAACGAATGTGGCAAAGGACCCAGCAAGTCTATATTGATGTAACAACAGACGCAGTGAGTGTACACTGATGTAGCAAGGACAGAAATAGTGTATATTGAAGTACCAAATGTCATAGCTACTGTATACTAATGTAGCAGAAGGCAAAGCTAAAGGATAATGATGTAGCAAAGGACGGAAATAATGTATATTGAAGGACCAAATGTCATAGCTACTGTATACTAATGTAGCAAAAGGCAAAGCTAAAGGATAATGATGTAGCAAAGGACGGAAATAATGTATATTGAAGTAACAAATGTCATAGCTACTGTATACTAATGTAGCAATAGGCAACGCTAAAGGATAATGATGTAGCAAAGGACGGAAATAATGTATATTGAAGTACCAAATGTCATAGCTACTGTATACTAATGTAGCAAAAGGCAAAGCTAAAGGATAATGATGTAGCAAAGGACGGAAATAATGTATATTGAAGTACCAAATGTCATAGCTACTGTATACTAATGTAGCAATAGGCAACGCTAAAGGATAATGATGTAGCAAAGGACGGAAATAATGTATATTGAAGTACCAAATGTCATAGCTACTGTATACTAATGTAGCAATAGGCAAAGCTAAAGGATAATGATGTACAAAGGACAAAAAAAAAATGTATATTGAAGTACCAAATGTCATAGCTACTGTATACTAATGTAGCAGAAGGCAAAGCTAAAGGATAATGATGTAGCAAAGGACGGAAATAATGTATATTGAAGTACCAAATGTCATAGCTACTGTATACTAATGTAGCAATAGGCAAAGCTAAAGGATAATGATGTAGCAAAGGACAAAAAAAAATGTATATTGAAATACCAAATGTCATAGCTACTGTATACTAATGTAGCAAAAGGCAAAGCTAAAGGATAATAATGTAGCAGAGGACGGAAATAGTGTATATTGAAGTACCAAATGTCATAGCTGTTCTATACTAATGTAGCAAAAGGCAATGCTAAAGGATAATGATGTAGCAAAGGACAGAAATAGTGTATATTGAAGTACCAAATGTCATAGCTACTGTATACTAATGTAGCAAAAGGCAAAGCTAAAGGATAATGATGTAGCAAAGGACAAAAATAGTGTATATTGAAGTACCAAATGTCATAGCTACTGTATACTAATGTAGCAAAAGGCAAAGCTAAAGGATAATGATGTAGCAAAGGACGGACATAGTGTATATTGAAGTACCAAATGTCATAGCTACTCTATACTAATGTAGCAAAAGGCAAAGCTAAAGGATAATGATGTAGCAAAGGACAGAAATAATGTATATTGAAGTACCAAATGTCATAGCTACTGTATACTAATGTAGCAAAAGACAAAGCTAAAGGATAATGATGTAGCAAAGGACAAAAATAGTGTATATTGAAGTACCAAATGTCATAGCTACTGTATACTAATGTAGCAAAAGGCAAAGCTAAAGGATAATGATGTAGCAAAGGACAGAAATAATGTATATTGAAGTACCAAATGTCATAGCTACTGTATACTAATGTAGCAAAAGGCAAAGCTAAAGGATAATGATGTAGCAAAGGACAAAAATAGTGTATATTGAAGTACCAAATGTCATAGCTACTGTATACTAATGTAGCAAAAGGCAATGCTAAAGGATAATGATGTAGCAAAGGACAGAAATAGTGTATATTGAAGTACCAAATGTCATAGCTACTGTATACTAATGTAGCAAAAGGCAAAGCTAAAGGATAATGATGTAGCAAAGGAGGACATAGTGTATATTGAAGTACCAAATGTCATAGCTACTGTATACTAATGTAGCAAAAGGCAAAGCTAAAGGATAATGATGTAGCAAACGACGGAAATAGTGTATATTGAAGTACCAAATGTCATAGCTACTGTATACTAATGTAGCAAAAGGCAAAGCTAAAGGATAATGACGTAGCAAAGGACGGACATAGTGTATATTGAAGTACCAAATGTCATAGCTACTCTATACTAATGTAGCAAAAGACAAAGCTAAAGGATAATGATGTAGCAAAGGACAGAAATAATGTATATTGAAGTACCAAATGTCATAACTACTGTATACTAATGTAGCAAAAGTCAAAGCTAAAGGATAATGATGTAGCAAAGGACAAAAATAGTGTATATTGAAGTACCAAATGTCATAGCTACTGTATACTAATGTAGCAAAAGGCAAAGCTAAAGGATAATGATGTAGCAAAGGACAGAAATAGTGTATATTGAAGTACCAAATGTCATAGCTACTGTATACTAATGTAGCAAAAGGCAAAGCTAAAGGATAATGATGTAGCAAAGGACAGAAATAGTGTTTATTGAAGTACCAAATGTCATAGCTACTGTATACTAATGTAGCAAAAGGCAAAGCTAAAGGATAATGATGTAGCAAAGGACAGAAATAGTGTATATTGAAGAACCAAATGTCATAGCTACTGTATACTAATCTAGTAAAATGCAAAGCTAAAGGATAATGATGTAGCAAAGGACGGGCATAGTGTATATTGAAGTACCAAATGTCATAGCTACTGTATACTAATCTAGTAATATGCAAAGCTAAAGGATAATGATGTAGCAAAGGACGGAAATAGTGTATATTGAAGTACCAAATGTCATAGCTACTGTATACTAATGTAGCAAAAGGCAAAGCTAAAGGATAATGATGTAGCAAAGGACAGAAATAGTGTATATTGAAGTACCAAATGTCATAGCTACTGTATACTAATGTAGCAAAAGGCAAAGCTAAAGGATAATGATGTAGCAAAGGACAGAAATAGTGTATATTGAAGTACCAAATGTCATAGCTACTGTATACTAATGTAGCAAAAGGCAAAGCTAAAGGATAATGATGTAGCAAAGGACAGAAATAATGTATATTTAAGTACCAAATGTCATAGCTACTGTATACTAATGTAGCAAAAGGCAAAGCTAAAGGATAATGACGTAGCAAAGGACAGAAATAGTGTATATTGAAGTACCAAATGTCATAGCTACACTATACTAATGTAGCAAAAGGCAAAGCTAAAGGATAATGATGTAGCAAAGGACAGAAATAATGTATATTGAAGTACCAAATGTCATAGCTACTGTATACTAATGTAGCAAAAGGCAAAGCTAAAGGATAATGATGTAGCAAAGGACAGAAATAGTGTATATTGATGTACCAAATGTCATAGCTACTGTATACTAATGTAGCAAAAGGCAAAGCTAAAGGATAATGATGTAGCAAAGGACGGACATAGTGTATATTGAAGTACCAAATGTCATAGCTACACTATACTAATGTAGCAAAAGGCAAAGCTAAAGGATAATGATGTAGCAAAGGACAAAAATAGTGTATATTGAAGTACCAAATGTCATAGCTACTGTATACTAATGTAGCAAGAGGCAAAGCTAAAGGATAATGACGTAGCAAAGGACGGACATAGTGTATATTGAAGTACCAAATGTCATAGCTACTCTATACTAATGTAGCAAAAGGCAAAGCTAAAGGATAATGATGTAGCAAAGGACAGAAATAGTGTATATTGAAGTACCAAATGTCATAGCTACTGTATACTAATGTAGCAAAAGGCAAAGCTAAAGGATAATGATGTAGCAAAGGACAGAAATAGTGTATATTGAAGTACCAAATGTCATAGCTACTGTATACTAATGTAGCAAAAGGCAAAGCTAAAGGATAATGATGTAGCAAAGGACAGAAATAGTGTATATTGAAGTACCAAATGTCATAGCTACTGTATACTAATGTAGCAAAAGGCAAAGCTAAAGGATAATGATGTAGCAAAGGACAGAAATAATGTATATTGAAGTACCAAATGTCATAGCTACTGTATACTAATGTAGCAAAAGACAAAGCTAAAGGATAATGATGTAGCAAAGGACAGAAATAATGTATATTGAAGTACCAAATGTCATAGCTACTGTATACTAATGTAGCAAAAGTCAAAGTTAAAGGATAATGATGTAGCAAAGGACAAAAATAGTGTATATTGAAGTACCAAATGTCATAGCTACTGTATACTAATGTAGCAAAAGGCAAAGCTAAAGGATAATGACGTAGCAAAGGACGGACATAGTGTATATTGAAGTACCAAATGTCATAGCTACACTATACTAATGTAGCAAAAGGCAAAGCTAAATGATAATGATGTAGCAAAGGACAGAAATAATGTGTATTGAAGTACCAAATGTCATAGCTACTGTATACTAATGTAGCAAAAGGCAAAGCTAAAGGATAATGATGTAGCAAAGGACAGAAATAGTGTATATTGATGTACCAAATGTCATAGCTACTGTATACTAATGTAGCAAAAGGCAAAGCTAAAGGATAATGATGTAGCAAAGGACGGACATAGTGTATATTGAAGTACCAAATGTCATAGCTACACTATACTAATGTAGCAAAAGGCAAAGCTAAAGGATAATGATGTAGCAAAGGACAAAAATAGTGTATATTGAAGTACCAAATGTCATAGCTACTGTATACTAATGTAGCAAAAGGCAAAGCTAAAGGATAATGACGTAGCAAAGGACGGACATAGTGTATATTGAAGTACCAAATGTCATAGCTACTCTATACTAATGTAGCAAAAGGCAAAGCTAAAGGATAATGATGTAGCAAAGGACAGAAATAGTGTATATTGAAGTACCAAATGTCATAGCTACTGTATACTAATGTAGCCAAAGGCAAAGCTAAAGGATAATGATGTAGCAAAGGACGGACATAGTGTATATTGAAGTACCAAATGTCATAGCTACACTATACTAATGTAGCAGAAGGCAAAGCTAAAGGATAATGATGTAGCAAAGGACAGAAATAGTGTATATTGAAGTACCAAATGTCATAGCTACTGTATACTAATGTAGCAAAAGGCAAAGCTAAAGGATAATGATGTAGCAAAGGACGGACATAGTGACAGAAATAGTGTATATTGAAGTACCAAATGTCATAGCTACTGTATACTAATGTAACAAAAGGCAAAGCTAAAGGATAATGATGTAGCAAAGGACGGAAATAGTGTATATTGAAGTACCAAATGTCATAGCTACTGTATACTAATGTAGCAATAGGCAACGCTAAAGGATAATGATGTAGCAAAGGACAGAAATAATGTATATTGAAGTACCAAATGTCATAGCTCCTGTATACTAATGTAGCAAAAGGCAAAGCTAAAGAATAATGATGTAGCAAAGGACGGAAATAGTATATATTAAAGTACCAAATGTCATAGCTACTGTATACTAATGTAGCAAAAGGCAAAGCTAAAGGATAATGATGTAGCAAAGGACGGGAATAGTGTATATTGAAGTACCAAATGTCATAGCTACTCTATACTAATGTAGCAAAAGGCAAAGCTAAAGGATAATGATGTAGCAAAGGACAGAAATAGTGTATATTGAAGTACCAAATGTCATAGCTACTGTATACTAATGTAGCAAAAGGCAAAGCTAAAGGATAATGATGTAGCAAAGGACGGACATAGTGTATATTGAAGTACCAAATGTCATAGCTACTGTATACTAATGTAGCAAAAGGCAAAGCTAAAGGATAATGATGTAGCAAAGGACGGAAATAGTGTATATTGAAGTACCAAATGTCATAGCTACTCTATACTAATGTAGCAAAAGGCAAAGCTAAAGGATAATGATTTAGCAAAGGACAGAAATAGTGTATATTGAAGTACCAAATGTCATAGCTACTGTATACTAATGTAGCAAAAGGCAAAGCTAAAGGATAATGATGTAGCAAAGGACAAAAATAGTGTATATTGAAGTACCAAATGTCATAGCTACTCTATACTAATGTAGCAAAAGGCAAAGCTAAAGGATAATGATGTAGCAAAGGACGGAAATAGTGTATATTGAAGTACCAAATGTCATAGCTACTCTATACTAATGTAGCAAAAGGCAAAGCTAAAGGATAATGATGTAGCAAAGGACAAAAATAGTGTATATTGAAGTACCAAATGTCATAGCTACTGTATACTAATGTAGCAAAAGGCAAAGCTAAAGAATAATGATGTAGCAAAGGACGGAAATAGTATATATTAAAGTACCAAATGTCATAGCTACTGTATACTAATGTAGCAAAAGGCAAAGCTAAAGGATAATGATGTAGCAAAGGACGGACATAGTGTATATTGAAGTACCAAATGTCATAGCTACTGTATACTAATGTAGCAAAAGGCAAAGCTAAAGGATAATGATGTAGCAAAGGACGGACATAGTGTATATTGAAGTACCAAATGTCATAGCTACTGTATACTAATGTAGCAAAAGGCAAAGCTAAAGGATAATGATGTAGCAAAGGACGGACATAGTGTATATTGAAGTACCAAATGTCATAGCTACTGTATACTAATGTAGCAAAAGGCAAAGCTAAAGGATAATGATGTAGCAAAGGACGGACATAGTGTATATTGAAGTACCAAATGTCATAGCTACTGTATACTAATGTAGCAAAAGGCAAAGCTAAAGGATAATGACGTAGCAAAGGATTGAGCCAGTGTATACTGATGTCTCAAATGACACAACCAGTGTATACTGACGTAGCAAAGGGAAGAGCTACTGCATACTAATGTAGCAATATATGAGATACAACTAAAGATTCTTCAAAGAAATATTAAAGAAAATTCTTCTGTTGTTAAGGCAGTTATTCTTCAAGTTTTCAAATTGTTTTGCATATATATATATATATATATATATTGTCATCCACAGACAGACTGTTTTGTTCTATCAGAACACTTCAGTGTGGCTAGAAAGGCTAGATTGCCGAGGCTGGGATCTAGACCTGGCTGACTGAAACGCCAATCCAAGATTTCATCCATGGACCCGGAGACCGGTGTTCAGTCCCAGGTCGGGTCATACCAAAGAACTTAGAAATGGTACTTGATACCTACTTGCTTAACACTCGGCATTATAAGGTATGTATCAAGGGTAAAGTGAAGCAATCCAAGGAAAGGGGTTGCGCCCTCCTCTACACCTCAGTGTGGTCGCTAATGAAAAAAGAGCCTTCAGGTCGTCCTCGACTATACTCGCCAACTTTAATAGATAGATAGATAGAGAGAGAGAAAGAGACAGAGAGCGAACGAGAGAAGATAGACACAGTGTGTCTCAATATATATGGGACCTATGTGACTGCTAATAACTCGACTAATAATAATGTTGTGTTCTTTTTTGTTTCAGATTTTAAAATAGTATACTATAACAGCATTGTAATCGTCGATTACAATGTCTTGGACCAGAGAGGGAAGATATTTTGCGTCATTGCTTATTTGGAGACAGAATAATCAAAAACTGTCTAAAAATAGATGCAACCCATTTATAAAGGCTGTCTCAATATACATGGGACCCTGCGACTGCTAATGACTCTACTACTAATAATGGAGTGTTCTTTTTTGTTTCAGATTTGAAAATAATATACAATAATAACTATTAGTTCTCGATCATAATGCCTTGGATAAGAGAAGAAAAATATTTGGCGTCAGTACTTATTTGAAGATAAAACCATTCAAAACTGTCTCAAGATAGATGCAACTCATTAGTATAATAATGATTTATTACTGAGACAAGAAAGTAAAAAAAAGATTGCATGTCCTGAAAGCTGATATAAGAACAATTTAAAAAATCTTAATTTTATGTCTCTATCCCAAAGGATGCATTTTTTATTGGACGTGTTTCAAATGACCGCCATAACGTTTGTTTCAGTAATAAATCATTATCAAATTAAATAAGTTATTTATTTGGGTTTTATGGCATATCAACCTTGGTAGGTTATTTAACACCAAATCCACTTTTATACAAATAATCAGTTCTATTTCAAACAATTCTGTTTAGTATGAGTACGCAGTTTAATTGTGAAAAACATTTCTATTTCAAGCTATTCAGTTTAGTCAAACAGTTCTAACTCAAACAATTCAGTTTAGCGTAAGTATGCAGTTAGTTCTATATAACCCATAGATGGCGCCCTCGACCTGAGATTGAACTCTCAGACCATTTGTGAACTGAGATGTTTTGCGTGATGACTGAGGTAGGACTAACTTAAATAATAAAGGGCACTTGTTACTGAAAAAAAATCAAAAAACAAACAAAATAAGTAAATACAGCTTTTTATGAATTTGTGATATTTGAAATTGTCAGAAATTGAGGTTCCTTTTCTTTTCTCCCGCCCACGCTCTCTCTCTCTCTCTCTCTCTCTCTCTCTCGTATCCCGATTACAAATGGTCTTTTCGAGGAGGGAATTAACATGGAAAGATGCCTAAGAACATTACCTCACACTCTTACCACGTGTGCAAACTTATGTACGGATGTTCTCGCTTGCAAACGCACGCACGCACGCACACACACACACATACACACACGTGCGCGCGTGTAGAATCAGAGAGAGAAATGAAGAAACAAATGCACCTTTGGAAATCTATGCTTTTTTTTAAGAGATAGAAGCAGATTGATATAGTAAGGTTTGTTTTTGTTTCTTTGTTTAATGGCATATTAGTCTTCGTGGGATATCTAATGCCAAAGCCATGCTTTGTAAAGAAAAGTAGTGTCACTATTAAACCAATTTAATTGGGGGGGGACTTATAACTTTTCCGGGATTCCTCGTGGTGTAATGGTTAAAGCGATGGACTGAGGAATCGTAGTAAGCGAGTTCGAACTCTAGTCATGCTGTACGTTTACTTTCAGACAAATAGCCTGGGGAAAGGTATGAACCCCCTTATCCTCCCAGCTATGGGTTAAATAGTACCACTACTGTTCTTCTAGATGGGTGGCTTCGGCATTAAATAACCTACAAAGGTTGATATGCCAAAACAAAAGAAACCAAAGAAACCACTTTTCCAAGGGTATAAGTTCAAAATTAAGCGTATTAATGCAAACTGTCTCTCTACAATGTCGTAGTATAGGACGTTAGCCTCTACGTCTTGGGGGTATCCTCGTGGTGTAATGGTTAAAGCGATGGACTGCGGAATCGTAGGACGCGAGTTCGTACTCCAGTCGCGTTATTACGTTCACTTTCGGGCAAATACCCTTTTATCCTCCCAGCTATGGGTTAAATAGTACCACTACTGTTCTTCTAACCGGGACATTGGTTAGAGTGTTCGCCAATGGCCCGGGAGACCTGGGTTCAATCCCAGGTCGAGTCATACCAAAGACTTTAAAAATGGAACTTGATACCACCTTGCTTAACACTCAGCATTATAAGGTACGGTTCAAGGGTAAAGTGGAGCAATCCAGGGAATGGAGTAGCGCCCTCCCCTACACCTTGGTGTAGTAGCTATCGAAAAGGGAGCCTTCGGGTCACCCTCGACTATGGACTAACTGTTCTTCTAGGAGAATGCCTTTGGCATTAAATAACCTAAAAAGAGTTGATATGCCATTAAACAAAGAAACCAAACCAAACCACTACATCTTGGGTGCTCCTCCCATAGATGGATAGATATATTGACAGACAGAGAGAAAGATAATAAATAGACAGCGATATATATAATACCGCTCCATTATCCACGTGGGTAGAGTGTTTGCCAATGGCCTGGGAGACCGGGGTTCAATCCCAGGTCGAGTCACACTAAAGACTCAAAAAATGGTACTTGATACCGCCTTGCTTATCACTCAACATTATAAGGTACGCATCAAGGGTAAAATGGAACAATCCAGGGAATAGAGAAGCGCCTTACTCTACACCACGGTGTAGAAGCTATTGAAAAGGGAGCCTTCGGGTCACCCTCGACTACAGTTGCCAACGTTACTTATTACGACTACTCGTATTATTATCGAGGTTCTTCTTCTTCTTCTTCTTCTTCTTTTAATGATAATGATCTACTAATCACTTCACGATAACTAAAAGAAAGCGAAGTATTTAAATTTACAACCGCAAGTGACACAACCTAAATTCGCGGTCACGTCACTGACGTAAAGGAAGAAACTGCTAAAGAGTATGTACACACACTAAAGCACCCTATCGGAAACAAGGTTCAATGGGACAGGGTCCATGGGGCTACTCTCTATGTGACAGCGTTCTATGACTCCTGTAGACTGACTGGGGAGAGTGGCCCTTTGTTCATTGCCATTTAAATCATAAATGGGTAATCTAAAAATGAACCCAAACTACAGATATGAAGCGTGTCCAAAAGCTTGGAAACAGAAGCTCTAGTTACCAAAACAGCAATGAACGAAACGTTAATTTTCTTCAAAATAGTCCTCTTGCAATTCAAGTGAGTATTCCATTGGTCGAAGCACATCTGAATCTTTTCTTTTGATAGTATAAGAAGTTAAGCTGTCGTATTTGTGTTACTCTCTTGTGCGTTCTTAAATCTCCGTAGCAGTCAACGTGCTGGACTGTGATAGCGTAAGATGAGAGTCTGAGTCCCAGTTGCATGGTTCCTTTCATTTTCATAGTAAAACCTCTAGGAAAGTCATGAACCTCCTTTTCTTTCAGATATTCGTTAAATCGTAACACTATTGTTCTTCTACAAGGATGGATTTGTCATTAAATAAACCTCGAAAGTTGATATGCCATCAAACAAAGAAAACGAAGCCAAATAAAGCTTAAATCTCGTTAAAGATATGCTTAAGCAAAAGGTATATATACATATATATATACTCCCCTACCCCCGTGGGGTTGAGTTCTCTGGCGAAGAAGTAATCGTGTTGCCATTAGCGATTATTGCAAGCCTCTTCGTTTGAATTGAGGTCTCGGCTACCATTGAACGGATGTATGTAAACAATATTAATTGTGATTCATAACCGTTTAAAATTTACTTCGCAGCTAATATCTCCTCGTGGCTGAATGGTTAGAAGCTTGTGTTGACGTTTGAGTCAACCGGGTTTCGATCCCAGCTACGGGAAGATACTGTCTAGCCAAGCTGATGAGTTCTGATAGAACGAAACAGATCTGTCTGTGGATGTCTATATATATATATATATATGTGTACACAGACAGGCTTATATATATATATTCAACCTCTATATTTTTTAACAAAATAATGGAAATACCAAGAATCTTAGTATCATAATTTTGAAACTCCTATAAAACTATCAAAAGTTTGTTATTTTCATGTTTTTTTATTTATTATTAATAAAATCATCTTATTTTACAAAAATTGTTGATTTTTTTACAGACATCATCAGAAGCAATTTTGCCCAACCGGTTGATGTTGTAGAATACACCGACAGCTTCTGTGCAGAGGGGTAAGCCCTCCTCCTCCCACAAACGTGTGTCCTGATATATGATATTAAACAATCTGATGATGAGGTTCAAGTAGTGCTCGAGCTTTGGAGAATGTGGAGTACCCCTTCATTGCCATCACTCCTATGTCCACTCTGTCCGGGAGTGGTAGCACTTCACGGGGTCCTATCTATGGATCAAATAGAAGTAAACTCTACTCTTATACAAAACTGAACTGTTTAAGATAGAGCTGTTTTCACGCATAAAATGGATTTGGCATCAATAACCTACAATAGTTAATGCATATTTACCAACCCCTCCGCTCGGGCAGGATATGACACAAGGTCAGTTTTTAAGCGGAGTTTAACAGGTTTGAATTAAGAGTTTTCCTTCTCCTAGACTAGTTGCCTCACCAAGGCTGAAGAACCCAGTCTGTCCTCCTATTTACCCATTGCTGGAGGGAGAATAATTGGATTAATACCTTTCCCAAGGGTATTAGTGCAATGTGAAATGCAATTAGCCTGGTCCATGATTTGAACTCGTGTCGACGTGTCCATTTCTGACGACGATAACCATTACCCCACGGGCACCTCCTAAAATACCTACAATAATCTGCCGTAAAACGAAACCAAATCAGAAAAAAATTAATCAAAGTTCATTAAAATGGCAGATTTATCAAACTTTAAATGAAGTCAAATTGTTGTGCTCGTATGACAGGCACTAGTGTAACAAAAACCGCTGAATTATTTGTGGGGAAAGTAATGACAGCATTTGAGAAAGAAAGAAAAAAACCCTCACTGAAGCAAAACTCTGGAAGAAAGCGAAAGATGTCGGATAGGAATCATTGGACTCTTACACGAGTTGTTTAGAAGAATCACCAGAATACAGCTCCGAAAATAACAGCAGAGCTTAATGACCATCACAAGAACCCAGTTTCCTCAAAAAGTGTGAAAAAGGAGCTACAAAAAAGCCGGAGTTCTGGTCCCTTTAGCCTTGGTAAGACAACCCGACTAGAAGGAAAACTCAAAATTCAAACCAGCTGTATGCATTTACCCAGCCCCTCTACGGGAGCTGGAAGCAACACAAGGCCTGTTTTTTTAGGCGGAGTTTAACAAGTTTGAATTCAGTGTTTTTTCTTCTCCTAGACTGTTGCCATACCAAAGTTAAAAATCACAGTCAACCCAATATCCATTGCTGGAGGAAGAATAGTTGGATTCATACCTTTACTAAGGGAATTAGTATTATGTGAAATGCAAACAGCTTTGTCTTGGACTTGAACTTGGTTTGCCGGGTCCATTTCCAAAACCAGTTTTACACCACGTTAAAGAATTAACATTGTATCACAGCCTGCCTGTTGTGAAAGTTAGAGTCAGGAAAATAAATCTGTTTATCAATCAAATAAAGTCTATCAAACCTGTACCAAAGGTCAGTATGTTTAAATATGATTTCACCTGCTCGTGATGAACCCTCTTGTTGAAAAAAAAAAATCTTGATTACAGAAAAAAAATCATTTACCCAAAGATATTGTAGTACCCCACCTTTTGACAATAACCAACGATAGTCGAATGTACTTGGAAAAATAACCAATTGAAACTTCCAAGAATTTTCCATAAAAACATATACTGCCAACAAAACATTGAGCAAGACAAAAATACACACTCTCATCTCAAAATGAATCAAAAAGCTAATTTCGACGAGCATCATCGAGCTAGAGATCATGCATCTTTTACTAAAGGAGAGCCAGTTTGGTTAATTGGTTGGTTGGTTGGTTAGTTGGGTTTTACGGCGTATCAACCTTTGTAGGTTATTTAATGCAAAATCCATTTTATACAAATAATCAGTTCTATTTCAAATGATTCAGTTTAGCATAAGTACAGTTTAATTGTCAAAAACATTTCTATTTAAACTTATTCAGTCTATTCAAACAGTTCTAATTCAGCTAATTCAGTTTAGTATAAGTACAGATTTTGTTTACACACAATTAAATGTCAAAACAGTTCTATATTAAACAATTCAGTTTAGTATAAATACAAATTCAGTGTCAAAAAACAGTTCCATTTCAAATAATTCAGTTTAGCATAAGCACGCAGTTTAAATGTAAGTAAGGTTTAATTGTCAAAAACATTTCTATTTCAAGCTATTCGGTTTAATCAAACAATTCAGTTTAGCATAAGTATGCCGTTAGTTCTATTTAGCCCATAGATACGGCCCTCTCATGTGCAACCATTCCGGGCTGGAGTGCACCTGGCAATGAATGGGGGTTCCGTATTCCCCAAATCCCCAGCATTACTGGGACCTCACCATCAGACTGTTTAGTATCATATCCAGGACACTCATTGGCGGGGTTTAACCCCTCTTCAGAGGTGCAGTCAATGTATTCTACAACCCCAGCCGACTTGGAAACAGTTTTATTGAAGACACCCAAAACCAGTCCAGCCAAATTGCTGAAAAGGTCAGTATTTGTCAAGACTGATTCAGGACTACTTCGTCGAAATAGAAGTCATCTTTACAATAGAAGTTTGAAAACAAAGTTTCCTCGAGTAGCTACTCCGCCAGAATTTTCTACTTTACAAATCGTACCCAGAGGCATTTCTGAGGACAGCCAAGACAATTCAAGAGAACATCTTGCCGAACAAGTTGAACAGTCGTAGATCCCATTCACTGCGCACAGGGATGTCCAACCTGCCAACTCGAGAGGTTCCAAGCCATCAGCGTATACCAGGATAAGTCGAAGTACTCCGCCATCTAATAAGCTATAACTATTAACTCGTAACCTTAAAGGCAGATGGGGTCAAACTTGAAGTTATCTCCCTTAGATCATAGAATAGTAAATTGTGAACTCTCCTATAAGAGCAGTTTCAAGCCTCCTAAGAAAAGAAAGGGCCAATAAAAACTGAAAGCCCAATCATTCTCCGGCACTTTAATAAAATATACCTAAAAGAAAATCTACTTAAATATACATGGGGTGTAATGGGCCTCACTCTGTTAAGCTGGCCCATGTTGTTTGGATGGCAGATCACAATTCTCAGCTTTTGTTTTACAAGAACCATTTAAATCTACGAAAACTAGAGGGCCGAATATAACCTCCCTCTTCCTAACAACTCGACAGAGAGGCCGTTGACTCTGGTTAGATTCATGCCTTTCCTAGAGTGAGAAATATGGTGAATACATGGTGCTGTGGATAAGATGTTTGGTTTGGTTGAAACGTACTTCTGAGAGAAATCATCGGGAGGTTGCTGGTTCAATCCCAGCTACAGGTAAGAATTACAAGGGGGTACTTACTTTGGCTTAACACTTGTACCCTGTCATGGTTAACGGAAATCGAACAATCTACTCGCCTCTGGGGATTAAATAAAGGGTTCAGTTCGATGTTCTGTGTAGGCTCCAGAATTTGGCATAAAACATCTGAAAAAGGCCGAAGGATATATCGGTTGAAACTTTGTGAGTATAACTATGAAAATAATTGTGTGAATATTCTAAGTGATAAAAATTATCAACCTTCATCTCAAAATTGAAACAAATTACTAATGTTAGATAGCAATACTTGAAACCATTCAGATACCTGCGAACAAATGAATTTTCCCCCAGTATAAAAATGTTATCCACAACCTGTTTACAATATATATGTATATATATATATATATATATATATAGTAAAAGTAAAGTAAAGTTGGCGACCGTAGTCGAGAGCGACAAGAAGGCTCACTTTTCAATAGCTACTACACCAAGGCGTAGGGGAGGGTGCTACTCCTTTCCCTGGATTGCTCCACTTTACCCTCGATACTTACCTTATATTACTGACTGTTAAACAAGAATGTATCAAGTACCATTTTTAAAGTCTTTGGTATAACGCGACCTGGGATTGAACCCAGGACTCCCGGATTATAGGCGAACACTCTACCCACTGGTCCAATATATATATATGTATATATATATGCATTTACCAATTCATCTGCGCGAGTAGGATGCGACACAAGGTCATTTTTAAGTGCAGAGTTTTCATTCTCCATGACCGGTTTCTATACCAGTGTTAAAGAGCGCAGTCTGCCCTACTATTTACATATTGCTGGAGGGAGAATAGTTGGATTCATACCTTTCCGAAGGTTGTTAGCTCTATGGGAAATGCAAAGAGCCTTGTTCAAGATTTGAACTTGTGCTACCATTTCCATCGTCAACGACGGGCATCTCCGTATTTGATATATGTATAAACGGAATTTAATATTGAATAACACACAAGGTTTGATATACCATAAAACCCAATAAAACCAAATCATATATATTCAATATATATATATATATATTTATATGTATATATATATATATATATATATATATAAGGAGGGTTTAACATTAAATGACCTACAAGGGTTGATATGCCATGAAACCAAACCATATGTATTTGATATATTTATAATGAGGGTTTGGCAATGCATAACCAACTAGGGTTGATATGCCATTAAATGAAATCAAACCAAACCAAATTATAAATATATATATATACATCTTAAAGGGATATGGCATTAAATAACCAACTACCGTTGATATACCATAAGACCACTCAAACCAAATCATATATTTTTAATATACACGTCTAAAGAAGATTTGACATTAAATAACATACAAGGGTTGATATGCCATAAAACCAAACCAAACCAAATCCTACCTAGTTGATATATATGTATAAAGAGGATATAGCATTAAATAATATACAAGTGTTGATATGCCATTAAACCAAACGAAACGAAATCAAATCATATATTTTTAAAATATATGTCTAAAGAGGATTTGGCATTAAATAGCCTACAAGGGTTGATATACTATAAAACCAAACCAAACCAAACCAAATCATATATACTTAATATATATCTATACAGAGGATTTGGTACTAAATAACCTGCAAGGGTTGATATGCCATAAAATCCAACGAAAAACAGGTTTATTGGCCTAGTGAGTAGGGTATTCGCCAATGGTCTGGGAGGCCTGGATTCAATCCCAGGTCGCGTCATATCAAATACTTTAAAAATGGTTCTTGATACCTCCTTGCTTAACATTCAGCAATATAAGGTACGTATCAAGGGTAAAGTGGAGCAATCCAGGGAAAGGAGTAGCGCCCTCCCCTACACCACGGTGTAGTAGCTATTGAAAAGGGAGCCTTCTGGTCGCCCTCGACTAAAGGGAGACAACTTGTAACTTACTTTGTATATACAAAAATCGAAGAATTATAACGTAGATTATAATTATTAAAATTTTTTTTACTCCGTAATGAGATGAGGTTGAACGATCAAAAATTATTTTACTCCTTTCGTACTTTTTAAACCAGCGTTTGCAGATTGAATTTCACTGGAATCTGAGTGACAGCAAATCTCTTTAGGCCTCCCGGACTCTTACAAATATTCTATATCATCTTAACGGTGCTCGCTGACCTTGACTCTTTCTTTGATTCCCAGAAATCTCTGTCTTAGAGGAACGTTCCATTTCTATCAAATACGATTGGTATCACCATCAGTTTCACGTTTCATAGCTTTTACTACACTCTAGCAAGTACAGATTATTATTATAATTATTATTATGAATTTTTCACACCAGGACGAGCTGAGAGTCTTTCAATGGTTTCTGATGGACAGTATGTCTCCTCAAGTCTTCAAGTCTCTTCTCAGTAGTCTGACCAATCTTAATGTTGCAGTTTGGATGGTCTCTGCTCGACCTCCGATTTATAACTCCTCCAGCCCCCTTACCAAGCCTTTGGGCATCGTTTCAAGCGCGGCAATTGCAATTGATATCACTTCCGTAAATTTCTTAGTTCTCTAGCAAGGTCCATGTATTTGCCTCTTCTTTCGTTTTCTTTGATTTTTCACTCTGTGGTGCGCCGGGATGGTAAAGTCCACTTGTCGGCAAGTTCTCTTTTTATTGTT
The DNA here is from genome assembly GCA_963585895.1 of Sepioteuthis lessoniana. Lineage (NCBI taxonomy): Eukaryota > Metazoa > Mollusca > Cephalopoda > Myopsida > Loliginidae > Sepioteuthis > Sepioteuthis lessoniana. The sequence goes on from CAUZXS010003124.1 coordinate 77,795, forward strand.
AACTAAAGTCTGGTCTTTTGATCGGAATTATTTGATCTTTTTGTTTTTCGAAATTGCAGATAATTTTATGCATCTCATTCTCTAGATTCTAGTTTGTGCCTTATACCATCTTTTTAGTATGCTCAAATCTTAATCTTTTGCACAATTCCCAGTAGATCATCTTTCCCGCCCAGTCGTGGCTCGTCTTTTATTCTTTTTGTAGTTGTCTAATTATCATTAATATCATTCCCTGGGAGTTTTTCTCCCCAACACTACCTGATCGTCTTTCACTGGTTTCTAAGCGACAGTAAATCTCCTCAAGTATCCAGGACTCCTCTCAGTATTCTAGCTTATCTTAATAATGCTGTAGTTTGGATGGTCTTAGCTCATTCCTCAATTTCCAACTCCTCCAGCTCCTTTACCAAGCCTTTGGGGGTCGTTCCGGATGCACTAATTACATTTGGTAACGCCGACACCTTCAAATTTCCTAACTTTTTTTAGTTCTCTAGCAACGTCTAAGTATTTATTATTATTATTATTATTATTATTATTACTATTTCTGATTTTTCCGGAGCTTGACTGGTCCAGCATGAAATATTTGTACTGCACCAACCTTTCCCGGAACTGGATTTTTGCAACCTCGAAAATCAACATTCCAAATTACAGACTTGATCCAGACTCGAACCCCGACTGTTCTTGCCAAAGACTGCTACAAAGCAATTTCAGATATCCTCATTTTTTTCTAAAAGTTCATGTGTTATAATTTTTAGTGGTAGTAATATCGTATCGCGCGTATTATCTGAGTTAGGAGAACTTATCTAATTTTAAAATCAATATTTAGAGAAAATAACTTTTACCAGAACTCCGATATCGATTACTGACGCTGTCGGAGCTACTGTCTCAAGTACCACGTTGGCCAGCAGAGAATGGTGAGAGAAGAGAAGAATGAAAGGAAAAAGGTAGATTTAATAAGATCACTCTCTGCTGATATGAAAAAGGAGTTGGAGGTGTATATGTTGTGATTCGAACGCACGATCAACTACTCCGGGTATAAACTTGATTCCTAGATATTTTTCTAAGCGTCCAATGTCGACGAATTGATTGACTGACGGGAACCCAGCTATATAGCAGGTATTAAAGATGAAGAAATTAATCTTCCAACGAGAGACAGAATAACCGTACCCTCGTCCAATCATATTCGTGCAACTGATGAACATGCTCGTAAGACATTGATCTTAAGCGTACAATGCCGCACTCATATTTTACGAACCATTCAAAGCAGATAATGCAGGCTTTTTCTTTTTCGGTGAATGTTCAGGGGGTGGCAGTGAGATGGATGAACTGATAGGAAAATAAAAATAAATAAACGAATAAATAAGTGAAAATACTCCACCCTCCACCCACCCAGAATTCATAGCCTGAAAAATAACAACCACAACGACTTATGCTACCTCAAGACGATAATAGAATCACTATCACCTCATCATCATCATCATCATCATCATCATCACTATCGTCTCTGTTTCAATAACACCATCATTATCTAAGTTTGTTTCGGTGTATTCTGATATGACCCAACCGTAAATGACATAGCCGTCTTTGAAACGTTCTTCGCTATTTCGTTTCAGTACTCTCCCTCCTTACTCTCCCTGCAGCCTCACCTTTCTGTCACTCCATTCCCGCCTTGTTCTCTTCCTCGGTGTAAACGTTGCAAAAAGCGCATGATACAGGCGCGTCGCGAGGGTATCGCGAGTGGTAGGAAGGGGGATATTCATTCAGTCTGGTGAGAGGGGGACCGCATATGCAAATAACAGGGGTGGGTCGGCAGAAGTAAAAATATAGTAAGAAAAAGCAAACATAGATTAGTTTCCATCATATCTACTAAAGATGGAGAAGTGATTTTTATGGGAGGCCGGCCACTACTATCACCAAAACCACCATCAACGCCACCACCCTCTGCCAACATCTATCGACGGGCCCCAGGTATTAGAACACCGTGAAAAAGTCTCACCTCTCAATTTTCTTTTCTTCGGTTCTTCGATTCATTTTTAGGCATTCTTTTTGCGTTCGGTGAAACAAAACCGCTATGAGAGCTTTCTGTTCGAAAAAAAAATGCCATTGACTTTTTTTTGCAATTGTATGAGGGCGTGGATAGATAAATAAATAGGTAGAAAAATATAAACAGAGATAGATAGATAGACTGATGGAGAGAGAGAGAGAGAGAGAGAGAGAGAGAGAGAGAGAGAGAGAGTGAAAGAGTTGAACAGGATAGAAAGAAGCTAGTATGAACCATAAACCTCTTATATATATATATATATATATATATATATATATATATATATATGTCTTGTATTCGCGCAATTTTTTGTAAATGTGCAATTGCATGAATATGTATATCTATCCATATATATGCACATATATATATATATATATATATATATATATATATATATATATAGAGAGAGAGAGAGAGAGATAGAAAGAGAAAGAGTAAGAGTTGAACAAGATAGATAGATAGATAGATAGATAGATAGATAGATAGAATGAAATTCGAAGATGATGGTGCACTTTTTGTGTTGTCTATCTTTGTCACCCGATTAAAAAAGAAAGACAATGAAACAGGTGGGTAGACTAATCGAAAGGTGAGAAAAACGACAGGTAATGGTAAACATCTATTTTATCCATCTACAAGTAGCGTGAGTCGCTCGACTTTACGTTCACGTGGTATTGGTAGTAGGATATTGTTGCGGAAGCCGGTAACTTTATATGTAAATAGGAAGGTAGGTATAAAACAGGCTACTTAAATAGTAGCAACAATATGCATTCAAATGGAGAGACACCGACACCATCATATATATATATATATCTATATATATATATATATATATATATATATATATATATATATATATATATATTATTGTTTTAAGGATCATTATTATTATTACACCTTGTGACTTTTTCACACCAGCGTTTTCTGATGTTCTTTCTCTGGATTCTGAGTAACAGCAAGTCTCCTCAAGTCTCCAAGACACTTCTCTGTATTCAGGTCGACCTCAACATCAACAATGGTCTAGTTTGGATGGTCCCTGTTCGTCCTCCGATTTTTAACTTTTCCAGCCCCCTATCAAGCCTTTGGAGATCGTTCCATGCGCACAGATTACATTTGGTATCACTGTCACGTTGATGTTCCATAGCTTGTTTTAATTTTCTGGCAAGGTCCAGGTATTTGCCTATCTGTTCGTTTTCTTTATTTCCACTTTGTGTTACGTAGGGACGGCAAAGTCTGCAAGTTCTCCTTTTTTTTTATTGTTATCAATTACAAGGTCTTGTCAACTCTCTGGCCTGGATTAGGTGATCTAGTTATCAATATTATTATTAACATTTTATTCATTTGAGAGTTTTTCACACCAGCTGATGGTTTTCCACTGGAGTCTGAGCGATAACAAGTCTCCTCAAGTCTCCAGGACTCTTCTTAGTATTCTGGCCGATCCTAACAATGCTGTAGTTTGGATGATCTCCACTTGTCCTTTTATTCCTAAGTCCTACAGTCCTTTGGTGACTCTACCGAGCGTTCCAATTACAATTAGTATCACCGTCACTTTCATGTTCTATTGTTGGTGTTTTTTTCAGTTCTCTAGCTAGGTCTACGTACGTATCTCTCTTTTCTCTTCCCTTCAGTTTTACCCTGTGGTCAGCCATTATTCAGCAGGTTCTCTTTTTTGTTGTTGTTGACTATCACAAGGTCTGGTCGTCTGGCCAAAATTAAATGATCCATTCGTATCTCAAAATCCCAGAGAAGTTTGTGCATCTCATTTTCTAGGACGGATTCTGGGTTGTGCATTTACCATATGTTCGTATGGTCAAATTTAAACTTCTTGCACAGTTCCCAGTGGATCCCTTTACCCACCCAGTCGTATCTAGTCTTATACTTTCTTTGCACTAATTCACTGTTGTTGCTTAGTATGTGACTTATCGTTTCATCTCTGTCACCACATCATCTACATCTACAATTTTGTTGCGTCTTGTCTCTTCTTGCTTTGACATAGCTAGTCCGTATGGCGTTGTTTTGTGCTGCCATCGGAAGATATTCAGTTTCTTTTTTATTATTAAGAGTTTTCGGACTATTGTCTTTATCTTCATTGTTATTTCCACAACGTTTCGGCCGATATGTCCTCCGGCTCTCTTCAGGTGTTGGTCGAACTCGGGAACCTTCACGGAACTTCAAACTACGTCCTTTATTGAAACCACGGGGGTCACCTGTTCTGATTCCGTTAGCTATAACCGGGTAAAAGTGTTAAGTATTCCTGTATTGTTACTCGCCTGTAGTGGGGATTGAACCTGCAACCTCCAGATGCTTGTCTCCTTAGAAGTTTAGTATCCCAATCCATCGTATATATATATATATATATAAGGAGGTGTGTGACGTAACGGTTATTGTCCTAGTACATGGAGTTTTCAACTCGAGTTAGCGTTTCTTTGTATGCTCATGCCTTTGGGAAAGGCATAAATTTGTCTGTTTTTCACTCAATTAAGGATATATAGTAGGGCAAATTTGATTCTCTCTCTTTTGTATGGCAACCTGTCTAGGTTTGTTATTTGTTTGCTTGTTTGGTTGTTTTGCTTTACGGCGTATCAACCCTTGTCGGGCCATTTAACACCGAACTAAATTTCAACAATTCAGTTTAGTATAAGTACGATTTTTGTTTACAAACAGTTAAATGTCAAAAAAGTTCAGTTACATGTCAAAACAGTTTTATTTCAAACAATTCAGTTTAGTAAAAGTGCGCAGTTTCAATGTCAAAACTGTTCTATTTCAAAACAATTCAGTTTAGCATTAGTACACAGTTCTTTTTAATCCATAGATGGAACCCTATCAAATGCTACCACTCTAGGTCAGAGTGGACCTGGAACCGATGGAAATACTCAACATTCCCCAAAACTCCAACACTGATGGAACCTCACCATAAGATTGTTTAGCGTCATATCCAGGATTCTAGTTGGAGTAGGGGTCTTACATTTCTGCAGAAGAAGCAGTCGGTGTATTCTACAACCCCAGCCAACTGGGCAAACCAGTCTGGGATAAGAAAAAGTCTGACTCCAAACCACTAGTTCTCTGTTTAAAATAAAATTTACTTTGTATCGCATCATACACGTACAAAGGTATTGGATATATATATGTATATATATATATATATATTCAGAGAGAGAGAGAGACAGAGACAGATGACGGACGCACTAATCCATACAATGTCCGATTAGTGAGACATGCAATTGTTTTTCGTTTGTTTTTTTTGTGAAGATATTTCTACATGTGCGTTTTGCACAAATAACTGGAGAGTCTATAATATATCTTCTTACTAACTGATATTACTTTTGCACCATTCTATATATATATATATATATATATATATAATAATCATGTCGTGCCTCTTGCACGGATTTCCCTAACTCTGCCTCGCCACTCGTCTCTATTGGCCATTGCTTTCGGAAGGTCATCCAAGCTACATTCTGTGTCTGCACAGAGCTGCTGTAGATAAGTTCTCACTTGTCCAACATATGCTCGTCCGTGTGAAAGGGTCCAGAAGATCACGTCGTTTATGGATTCGTCCCTGTCTCCCCAGCAGTGACCAGCATATCTTGTTCGTCGAGCTTGAATGGTTTTAGAGATAGAAAAGTGGTGGCTGTTAGCCAAATGAGTAGAGTGTTCTCAAGTGGTCCGGGAGACCAAGGTTCAATCCCAAGTCGAGTGATACCAAAGATTTAAAAAAATACTTCTTGATGCCTCCTTGCTTAACACTATGCATTATAAGGTAAAGATCAAAGCTAAAGTGGAGAAATCCAGGGAATAGAGTAACGCCCTCTCCTACACCTCGGTGTTGTAGCTATTCGTAGTGGGTTCGGGTCATCCTCGATTAAGGTCACCAACTTTACTTTAATATATATATATATATGCCGGTTGCGTATATATATATATATATATATGCGCAACCGGCTCATTGGCTAGTGGGTAGAGTGTTCGCCAATGATCCCAAGTCGAGTCATACCAACGACTTAAAAAATGGTACTTGATACCTCCTTGCTTAACACTCAGCATTATAAGGTACGTATCAAGGGTAAAGTGGAGCAATTCAGGGAAAGGAGTGTCGACCTTCCCTACTCATTGGTGTAGTAGCTGTTGAAAAGGAAGCCTTCGGGTCGCCCGTGACTACAGTCGCTAACTTATATATATATATATATATATATATGTATATTTAAAGTGAGAGAAAGAGAAAGATAGAGTGGGGGACGAGATGTCAGAAGAGAGACAACAGTGTGAGAGTGTGTAAAATAGAGAGAGAGAGAGAGAGAGAGAGAGAGAAAGAGAGACCGACAGAGGGAGAAAGAGGGGGAGGTGGGAACGCGTTAGAAGAAAGACGACAAAATATGAGATGGTGCAAAATGGAGAGAAAGAGGCGGGAGAGACAGAGGCGGGAGAGACAGAGGCGGGAGAGAGAGAGAGAGAGACAGAGGGGGGAGAGACAGAGGCGGGAGAGACAGAGGCGGGAGAGACAGGGGGAGAGAGAGAGAGACAGAGGGGGGAGATACAGGAACAGAGGGGGGGTGTGGAAGAGAGAATGAGGTCAATAAGTGCATGAATCCATAAGCACCTGACGTAATTTCTAAAAGCCGGTGCATTCCCTAGTCCTAAAAAATCAACAAGAAATGGTTTCTTTAGGAATATAAATACTTATTATTACCATTGAAATTCCTAACGGTAGACAAGCAAATAATAACTGAATGCGACAACTTAAAAATAAGAAATTGATATTTTTATACATTTTGAGAATAAGATAAATAAGATAAAGTAAGTGAATGTATTGTTATAACTGCAAATAAGAAGACAACAATTTTTAAAGCATCTATATTTGAAAGTATGCTCACACAGAGAAAATAATTTTAGACAGGTGTGCCAAGACCGATGAACTTGCCTAAGGTCTTTCTATTACATCCCACATACAATATCCCAAGAGAGTGCTTCTATTATAGATCGTTGCATATAAACACACACACACACACACACACACACACACACACACACACACATATATATATATATATATATAAAACTACATTGACTTTTTCCATTACTTTTCTAGGTCCGGGTCCTAGGTGAAATTGTGTCACCAAAACAACCGCTACTTCCCGTTGTATTGCACGCTTGAAAGAAAGTTGTCTTTTTATGTTTATCCTATTTAAATTCCACAATTGATTTTAACTGATTGATGGAAATTGTTACTCGAAACCATTTAATTGCTTGAATTATTTGTATTGGATAGAAATACTTGCTATCATATATGTGCGAACAAATGGTCATAGACGAATAAAAAATAGTAGCCCAGTCAGAAGGGTAAGAACCCCAAACCACCACCAACGAGTATCCTGTGGTCCAACAACGAGTGTCCTGACATGACACTAAACAATCTGATGATGAAACTCCAGAAATGCTAGAAAAGAGGGAAGTACCCCTTTATTTCCATTGCTCTCAGGTCTTCTGTGGGCCGGAGTGGTAGCACCTGAAAGGGTCCTATCAATGGGCCAAATATATATATATCGATACTGCTATGGATGCACTACTTGGACGCTAACAAAACGGCTGGAGAAAAAACTAGACGGCAACTACACAAGAATGCTGCGAGCAATATTGAACAAGTCCTGGGGGCAACAGCCCAGAAAGCACCAACTATACGGCCACCTACCTCCCATCACGAAAACTATCCAAGTTAGACGAACCAGACATGCAGGACACTGCTGGAGAAGCAGGGACAAGCTCATAAGTAATGTACTCCTATGGACTCAACATATGGCCGGCCAAAAGCAGGACGACCAGCTCGAACATATATACAGCAGCTATGTTCGGATACGGGATGTAGCCCTGAAGACCTACCAGAGGCGATGAACGATAGGGAGAAATGGCGAGAGAGGGTCAGAGGTATCCGTTTTGGCGGCACGACATGATGATGATGATGATGATGATATGTATAAAGAGGATTTGGCATTAAATAACCTACATGTGTTGATATACCTTAAAACACAATAAAAAACTAAGTGATTTTTTGGTTTGTTTGGTTTTATGGTATATTAACCTTTGTAGGTTATTTAACGCCAAATCCATTTTTATGTAAATCATCAGTTCTATTTAAAACAATTCAGTTTAGCATGAGTACACAGTTTAATTGTCAAAAACATTTCTATTTCAAACTATTCAAGCAGTTATATATAACAATCCAGTTTTGTGTAAGTACAGTTTTTATGTCAAAAACAGTTCAATTTCAACTAATTCAGTTTAGCATAAGCACGCAGTTTAAATGTAGGTACAGTTTAATAGTGAAAAACATTTCTATTTCTTGCTATTCAGTTTAGACAAGCAGTTCTACTTCAGCTAATTCAGTTTAGTATAAGTACAGCTTTTGTTTACACGCAATTACATGTCAAAACAGTTCTATGTTAAAGAATTCAGTTTAGTGTAAATACAGTTTCAATGTCAAAAAACAGTTCTTTTTCAAATAATTCAGTTTAGCATAAGCACGTAGTTTAAATGTAAGCACGGTTTAATTGTGAAAAACATTTCTATTTCAAGCTATTCAGTTTAATCAAACAATTCAGTTTAGCATAAGTATGCCGTTAGTTCTATGTAACCCGTAGATAGGGCCTTATCAGGTTCTACCACGCCGGGCCAGAGTGGACCTGGGAGCAATGGCAATGAAGGTGTGCTCCGTGTTCCCCAAAGCCCCAGCATTACTGTTCTATTTCAAACAATTCAATTTAGCATGAGTACATATTTTAATTGTCAAAAACATTTCCATTTCAAGTTATTCAGTTTAGTCAAACAGTTCTAATTCAACCAATTCAGCTTAGTATAAGTATAGATTTTGTTTGCACACAGTTAAATGTCAAAATAGTGCTATATTAAACAATTCAGTTTAGTGTGAGTATAGTTTCAATGTTAAAAACTGTTCCATTTAAAGCAATTAAGTTTAGCATAAGTACGCAGTTTAATTGTCAAAAATATTTCTATTTCAAGTTATTCAGATTAGACAAAAAGTTCTAATTCAAACAATTCAGTTAAGCATGAATATGAAGTTTAGTTCTATTTAGCCCATAGATACAACACATAAAATGGTAGCATTTCGGGCCAGTGTGAACCAGGGAGCAATAGCAATGTAGGGGTGCTCTGCATTTCCCAAAGCCCCAGCATCTCTGGAACTTCACCATCAGATTGTTTAGTGTCATATCCAGGACACCTGTTGGAGGATTGGGTCTTACCCTTCTGCTGGGGTGCAGTCATTGTATTCTAGGGACCTAGCCGACTGGGCAATATATATATATATAAAATAAAAATTGAAATTAACTTCTTTGGTCTCATTATCATATTTACCAACCCCTCCGCTCGGGTAGGATATGACACAAGGTCAATTTTTAAGCGGAGTTTAACAGGTTTGAATTCAGAGTTTTCCTTCTTCTAGACTAGTTGCCTTACCAAGGCTGAAGAACCTACTCTGCCCATAGCTGGAGGGAGAATATTTAGATTCATACCTTTCCCAAGGGTATTAGTGCTATGTGAAATGCAATCAGTCAGGTCCAGGATTTGAACTCGTGTCGCCGTGTCCATATCCAGCGACGATAACCATTACACCATTATAAATATATTCCGGTTTGTGATGACCATCATCGGATGTTGTACGAAAAAAAATTGTTGGTGGGGGGGGTCTACATTGCTTCCTGTGAGAATGGGATTTGAAAATTTAAAAAAGTTTTCGATTTAAGATAATTTTTTGATATATTTTTTATGTGTTAATTTCTTCCTAATATGAATTACTTGAATTTTTACGATAATCTTAATAATCAGAAATAGACTTTTCTAAAATTAATATCAGCATTGAATTATTATTTCCTGATAACACGAATTATTTTATTTAATATTTACAATACATAATAGTCACAACGGAATTATGAATGCATATTTCATCCATAATTTTAAATAAGTCGCATTTACGTTTTCCGGAATTATTTTTTTTTTATTTTCACTAGTATTTAAATTAGGGATAACAGTTTTTTTTTTTGTTTCTTTTAGGAATGTATAAACATTATATGAATAAAAAATAATAATAGATATAATATCTCCACCGTAAAAATAAAATTCTTGATTAAAAGATATTATAAAAATATATTAAAGAATTATTTTAATCAAAAAATTATTTTAAAAATTCTTTTTTTTTAAGTGTTTTCAAATCCCTTTCCCGCCTGAAGCAATATAAGAGCACCCAAATAAAAATCTATAAAGAGAATTTGGCATTAAATAACCTACAATGGTTGATATGCCATAAAACCTAAGCTAATCACATCATATATATTAGATATATATGTATAAAGAGGATTTGGCATTAAATAACCCACAATGTTTGATATACCATAAAGCCAAACCAAACCAAACCAAATCATATATATCTAATACATATTTCTTATAAAACTAGAAAATCTAATTCAGATTTCAGCCTTAACTTTGTACTCATCATTCACACGAAATTTCAATATATCTATGCATATAAGTCGTTGGCCGACCGTATCGAGGGCAACTCGAAGGCTCTCTTTTCAAGGGCTACTACACCGAGATGTATAGGAGGGTTTTACACCTTTGTCTGGATTTCTCCACTTACTCATGATCCGTACCATATAAGGCTGAGTATTAAGCAAAGAGGCAGCAGGTACCATTTTTGAGTCTTTAGTATGGTTCGGCCTGGGATTGAAACCTGGCCTCCCAGACAATTAGCGAACACTCTGACCATTATGCCAATGGACTGATATAGATATGGTAGAAGAATAAATAGGAAGAATAAGCGTTTGGAAATAACTTTCGAATGAAGGATAACGTGCCTGGCTAAAGAAACAGGAAAAATCACATTGCAATTTGGAGTTTTCTAAGAGTTTTCCAAGAGAAATGCTAATCCGTTTCCCAGTGGTGCTCCAGAATTCCATGTTATAAAAAACAGATATTTTATTTGATCCAATATTGATGACCTTCTGCAATACCTTCAATAGCCTTCAAGATGAGGAACTGCCAGTAAGTCCTTGTGTCACAGTAGCTAAGGAAGAATGAATGAGTGGCAAACTGAAGCAAACTCCTTTCTCACAACTACAAGAGCTCTCCACTCGAATATTATTCCACCTCTTGTCAACCTTGACAACATCTAATGACACAGAGAGTTACACATGAATATATATATATATATATATATATATATATATATATATATATATATATATATATATATACTTTACTTTGGGGATGGGCATGCTTTAAAAACAACAGGCATTCCCTTTTGTCGTTTTAATCAATTTAATTGATTTCAAATTTAATAACGAGATACTATTGTTTATTGCATCTAAACACACACTCACACTCACACAGACAACACACACACATACACACACACTGACATATACACAAGTGTGTGTTTGTATATGCATTTATATATACATTTGAGCATCTGGATTTTCAGGAATTTGCAAGTTGTGATTTTTGACAACCACATTTCCAGAATCTGTTTTGCCAACTTTAAATAAGTTTCCCTGACTTTCTTTTTTCCCGCTCTCCCTTCACACACACACACACACACACACACACACACACACACACATATATATATATATATATATATGTCAACCGACGCTTTAACAGTCAACGCCATTTTTGTAAGAAAACAAATAAGAAAAAAACAAAACAAAAACAGTGGCACCATTCTTTGAATGATTCAAGACAATGACGTTGTTTTAATTCTATAAAAACAAATTATAGTATTTTTGAAATTGGTCGGAGACACAACTGGATGCACAAGAAACCCGGAACATTTCGGAAGATTTTTACATTCATTCCATCTGGCTTTATGTGTCCTTGTTCGTCATTTTTTCATCATTCATATATGCTTTCTTCTTTGTTCATTTTCCCAAATACACACACACACATTCACTTATATATGTGCGCAGATATATATATATATATATATATATATATATATATATATATATATATATACATTTATACATGGGAAATTTATATGAGGTATATATATATATATATATGGAAGTAGATAATGAAAATGAATCCAACAGTATGAAGAAAATAAAAGAACTTAGTAATCTAAAATTGATGAATTTGTTATAAAGTAAAGTCAAGGTAAAAACGTTTCAGTTTTAATAAACCTTTACCTGGACTTAAAGGTGATGAAACAACGGCTGATAGAAAACATCCATCGTTGTTCAAGCAACTCTTGTTTCACCATTTTAAAGTCAATTTTTTTCATATATATATATATATATATATATATATATATATATATATATATGTATATCCATATACCTCTATAGTCATCCACAGACAGATCTGTTTCGTTTTATCAAAACTCATCAGTGTGGCTAGAGAGTATCTTCCCGTAGCTGGGATCGAAACCCGGTTGACTCAAACGCCAAACCAAAGCTTCTAACCATTAAAAATTAGCTGTGAAGCAAATTTTAAACGGTTATGAATCACAATTACTATTGTTTACATACATCCGTTCAAACGGATATATATATATATATATATATATATATATATATATATATATATATATATATATATATATATATATCTAGTGCCTTCAATAAGTTTCCAGCCTTTTTTGGTACACGCATTTAAAATTGTCGTAGACTATTGAAAATTCAGTATCTAATTGCTATTCATCCTATAAGATGACTGCCCATACGAAAAAAGTCTGGAAACTTATTTACTGATCCTCGTATATACTAGATGGACTGAAAAGTTCGTATAATGATGTATTATCTGCTGTTGATGCCTTTTTCTGACCAATGGGATCCAACCAGAACAACACTAGTGGGAGAAATGTGTGAACCATAAGGAGGATTATGTTGTAAAATAAACCTCCTGCAGTAACATTCCATGAGAGTATTGTGGTCGTTTGATTTTTTTAATAGCATATCTACCTTTGTTGGATATTTAATGCCAAGTATATATATATATATATATATATATATATATACTTCTCTGTACGAGCCGGCTACAAGGTAGATTTTTATTCATAGTTCTCCTTTTCTTAGACTGGTTGCCATACCAACGTTGAAGAGCATGGTCTGTTGTACATATAGTTGTTATATCTTTCTTAAGGATATCAGCCCGATGCGAAGTGCAAACGGCCTCGTCCTGTATTTGAACTCGTGTGACCGTTTCATATGAAGGTAACCATTATACCATAACTTACGTGGCTTTTTAGCTGGACTGTCTTGTATTCGTACCGGATGAGGTATCCAAGATCAATGTCATATTCGAAGCCGAATGGCCCTCAGCTTCGGCTGGGCCACCTTCGATAGGGCGAACCACATTGATAGTATTGCAGAGCGCTTGACCACTCTGGTCTAGTTTAAGCTTTGAACAGGCGCACGTACCGGATTCATGTAATATATCGAGTGTGCCAGAGTCCAGGAGGCTCATGTGGCTTACGTTGTACAAAATGAGCCGATGACAAGCATAAGTCCAGCAGAGCACAAGCCGAGACACGTGCCCGACGTCCCCCTCTCACACCATAAAAAAGACCTTGTGCCAAGTCCCGTCTGGTAGGGATGCAGTGACAAATCTCCATTATACCGCACACACACACACACACACACACATATATATATATAGTCATCCACAGACAGATCTGTTTCGTTCTATCAGAACTCATCAGTGTGGCTAGACATATTAGCTTCCCCAAGCTGGGATCGAAACCCGGTTGACTCAAACCCCAATCCAAGCTTCTAACCCTTCAGCCACTAGGAACTAGTAGCATCAAAGTAAATTTTAAACGGTTATGAATCACAATTACTATTGTTTACATACATCCGTTTAACGGCTACCGAGACCTCAATTCATATATGAAAAGGCTTGCAATAAACGCTAATGGCCACACGATTACTTCATTCGCCGGAGAACTCAACCCTACGGGGGTCGGGAAGTATATATATATATATATATATATATATATATATACAATGTTTCTTAAGAATGAAATAGGTGATAATAAAAAGAGGATACAACTCACGACTTTCACACTGTCGTTTCTCTGTTGAGCTCATGTTCAAGACACTGAAAACGAGTTCACTTGAGGATTGACACGAAACCCAGATATTTTATTCAGATCTTATTCTTATACTTAGAAAATATTGTAATATCATTCTGCATTTCTTGTGCAAAGAACACTAAAGATTTTATTGATTAAAAACGTCTTTAACGCTACATTTTAATAATAATCATATATATATACCCAAGTACGCACTCATACACATACACCTAAACACATACACACACACACATACATACATACATACATACATACACACACACACACACACATATATATATATGTTGAGAGAGAGAGAAAGAGAGAGAGAGAGAGAGAGAACAAAGAGATTGACTGAGAGACAGACAAAACGAATGAGAGATAAATGGAGTTTTGCATTGTTTCCATAGTAAGACTGAGCTGCGTCTAACTCACCTCGAAAATCAGCATTCGAAATGCTGGCATTTAACCTGTTGCCAACACCGACTGCAAGCTTAAGTTAAGACTTGTTTAACTCTTTCAGCAACCATGTACACCTTAAACAGATAGATAAGTAGATTTGAACGAATTGGGATAGATAGATAGATATGAACAGAGTGATATAGATAGATATTTACGATTGAATGGACCAACAACTCTGGAACATTAATGTCTACCGCCATATCACGAAGTTGGCACCGTTTATCAACTTCAATCAACTCTCTACTCACGCAGAGTTGTCAACAAGAGAAGACAACATTGCACGCACTGAACCTTTCATTCAAGATAATAGACGATGCCAACTTCATGATACAGCTGTAGAACTTCATCTTCCGAAGTCCATGGCCGGCGAAACCCTCCCTTATGGACCTGGAAATATCCGCTTACAAATCATACATATGTATAAACAGGATTCGGCATTAAATAACCATTAAGGTTTGATATACCATTAAACCAAATAACTTAACATGACCCAATACCCGTTGCTATATCTAGTAAACATTGCGGTTTCTTTTTCGTTCACTTTTACGTCAGTTAGTTTCTCGATAAACTGTGGCCAACTACGAAGAAAAATATGACAAGAATTATCAATAAACAATTATTAATATTAACTCTTCCATAATTAACATCTTTAAGGTTTGACTTCTTTTTTAAAGAATAAAGAAGGTTTTTTGTTTTTTTTTTACTATTTAAAGATGTCTGATTTATAAAAGTAAAAGAAAATTGCATAGACAGTAGATTGGTTTAGTTTGGTTTTATGGCATATCAACCATTATAGGTAATTTAATACCAAATCCATTTTCATACAGATAAACTTCTATTTTAAAAAATTCATTTTAGCCTAAGTTTTGGAGATCGTAGTCGAGGGTGACCTGAAGAATCGTTTTTCGATAGCTACTAAACCAAGGTGTAGGGGTCGGCGTTACTCCTTTCCCCGCTCCACTTTACCTTGATCCTTAACTTATAATGATGAGTGTTAAGCAAGGTCGCATCAAGTACCGTTTTTCGAGTCTTTGGTATGACTCGACCTGGAGATTGAACCTCGGTCTCCCGGTACATTGGCGGACACTTTAACCATTAGACCAATGTCAAAGATAGTTCTATTTCAAACTCGTACACTTTTTATTATTGAAGATAACATTTTTAAACATGCCTGAACTCGTTTTTGCACACAGTTTAAATGGTTTCACTTAATTTCAAACAATTCAGTTTAGCATGAGTGCAGTCTTTTGTTTACATGCAGTTAAATGTAAAGACAGTTCTATTTCAAACAATACAGTTTAGCATGCCACCAAAGTTAAATGGTTCCAAGTATTGCTATGTATCACTGACAATTCAATTCAACTTAAGTAATTTGTTAACAGTTCAACTTCAAACAATTCAGTATAACATACGAGGATCATTAAATAAGTTTCCAGACTTTTTTCGTATGGGCACTTTTATTGATAGTACACACTTGTTGTGCCGTTCCAACAATTTCTAAAAGGCCCCATGAAAGTCCTCTTGAGTGAGCGTATCAATGACCTTTGTCACAGACGCTTTCATCTCCTCTATTATCTCATAACGACATCATCTCAGCTTAGGGAATAAGCAAAAGTCACAGGGAGCAAGGTCTGGACTATAGGGACGGTGAGGAACTGTCTTGATGCCCATCTTGGTCAAATAGTCTGTGACAAGGATGGAGTTGTGAACTGGTGCATTGTCCTCGTGGAAATGCCACTGACCAGATTTGAAGAGTGTTGGCCTCTTCTGACGGAATCCCTTCTTGAATTCCCTTAAAACCTCAACATAGTAACCCTAACCCTAACCCTTTGGCCAATCAACTCTAGTCTATTGACTTTCTTACTCCTCCCACACCTCTTATCATCCCTCACAGACTCCCTGCCTTCCTTGAATCTCTTATGCCACTCAAAAACTGATGCTCAATTCATGCAAGATGGTCGAAAAGCAGTCTGAAGCATTCCATACGTTTCTGTGGCATCATTTTATCCAAGTTTAAAACACAATTTTATTGCATATCGTTCTTCTAAAGTGTCCTCACGTCCAAATTGGATTTTTGAAATTCACCAGCTGTGACAAGCAGGCTTTAGTAGGGTGTATTTCAGTTGCTGCTGTAGCTGTTCATTTGAACCTGAAATCATAAAGATTGGTCAGTCATCTCATTAGATGTATAGCAATAACATAGTGAATTTTCAAGAGTCTACGATAATTTTAAATGCCTGTACAGAAAAGTCTGGAAACATATTGAATGCACTACGTATATATATATATATATATATATATATATCATCACGGATATCCCTGACGCTCTCTCGATACTTCTCCCTATCGTTCATCGCCTCTGGCAGGTCTTCAGGGCTACATCCCGTATCCTCACAGAGCTGCTGTATGTATGTTCGAGATGGTCGTCCTGCTTTTGCTCGGCCATATGTGGGGGTCCATTGGAGTACATCGCTTATGAGCTCGTCCTTGCTTCTCCAGCATGTCAGGTTCGTCAAACTTGGATAGTTTTCGTGATGGGAGGTAGGTGGCCGTATAGTTGATGCTTTGTGGGGTGTTGCCTTCAGGATTTGTTCAATATTGCTCGCAGTATTCTTGTGTAATTGTCGTCTAGCTTTTTCTCCAGCCGTTTTGTTAGCGTCAAAGTAGTGCATCCATATAGCAGTATCGATACGACCACTGCCTGGAAGAAACTGCGTTTCATTTCATCGGTCAGGTCTGACTTCCATATGATCGATAGCTTATCGGTAGCTGTCCATGCCTTCGTTACCCGCGTGTCGATATCTTTTTCGGTTGATGAGACACTGCTTCCTAGGTAGGTGAACTTGTCTATCAGTTTCAGAGAGCTTCCGTCTTCTGTGGAAATGTCACCTATTTGATTAAAGCACATGTATTCAGTTTTGTGTGCATTGACATGAATGCTAATGCCTGCGGCGGCTTGCTCCAAACTATGCAGTAGTATTTCGGCTTGGTTGTGTGTATTTGCCAGAATCGCTATATCATCGGCGTAGTTGGCGTCGGTAATTGTTTTTGTGGGGTACCTTCTGCCCGTGGTGTAGTCGTTATCGTCGTAGGAAATGAACACGGTGACTCGAGTTCAAATCCTGGACGAGACTGATTGCATTTCACATAGCACTAATACCCTTGGGAAAGGTATGAATCCAATTATTCTCCCTCCAGCTATGGGTAAATAGTAGGACAGACTAGTTTCTTCAGCCTTGGTTAGGCAGCTAGTCTAGGAGAAGGAAAACTCTGAATTCAAACCTGTTAAACTCCGCTTAAAAATTGACCTTGTGCCATATCCTGCCCGAGCAGAGGTGTTGGTAAATAGTACCTTCTGCTTCTTTTCTTTGTCAGCTCGAAGCCGTTTTCTTGGATTTTATCAATCGATGTTCTAAGCACGTAGTCTAGGCAGATGACAAAAAAGCATGGGGCTAGCGTGTCCCCTTGTAATACTCCTGCGACAATGTCGAAGTATTCTGTGACTCCATCCAGTGAACGTACTTTCACTTTGGTATTTCTATAGAGAATCGTTATTGTCGCGACGGTCTCTTTTGGTAGCCGTATGCTAGTAGGATTTGTTCCATCTTCCCTCTGTGAATGGAATCAAATGACTTGGTAAAGTCGACAAATAATATTGTCGCCTATAGGTTTTTTGCCCGTACGCCTTCAAGGATTCTATGGATGGTCAATATTTGTGAGGTCGTGGATCTATTTCTTCGGAAGCCATTTTGGTTTTTCCTAAGAATGCTGTCAATTTTGGGTTCAATGCGGTTTCGTGGTAGGGCATTGTAAATTTTGGCTGCTATGGATGTAAGTGTTATCCCTCGGTAGTTCTTGGCTAATCCGATGTCACCCTTTTGAGGGAAAGGGGGGATGCATCCCTGCATCCATCTGTCTATCGGATTTTGATTATAGACTGCGTTGCAGTGTCGGAGCAGAATGTCGTTGAATTGTCTGGTCTTCCATACTTCTGGGGGAATCTCGTCAAGCCCTACGGCTTTTCTATTTTTAATTTTTCAAAGAACTGAGTCGAGTTCTTCTTGAGTGAACGGTCCTAGTTTAATGTCCAATTGCTTACTAATAATTCTGGTGATTAGTTCATTTCGGTTGGGTTTCCTCGTAGATGTTCGAAATGCTGTTTCAACAGTTTTATTCTTTTTTGTTGGTTTGTAGCTTTCAATTTAGCTTTGGTTGTGCTCTTCCTTCTACTCCTTTCGTTTATCGTTTGCCAGGCTATCCTAGATTGCCTATCTTCCACTGAGTCTCTAATCTTATCTATCAGATTTTGTATGTATTCTGTCTGCTCTTCTAGATATATGCTTGCTAATTCATTTTCAGCGAATAACTTTCACAAGTTTTTCTTCGGTACACAAATATTGAATATATTGTTTTTTCAAGTATTCATCTTTTCTTTAATTTTGATGTGCAAGAATTCAAGATGATATAAGTAAATTTACTGACGACCAGCACAAGTGATTTGTTTAACGTGAACAGTTGCTTGTGCTGCACAAATCACTCTCTCTTTCCATCAAGTTTACTTTGCCGGAACAGGTACGCGATGCGCCACGCGTAAGATGTTAAAGTAATCGCAGGTCAAATTGAGGGTGACAGGCTTGTCATACCTTAGCATTGTTTCATCTGAAAACAATCCGTCATACTTGAATAATTTTTTTTCCTTCTCTTTCCGCCACATCCTCAAATATTATTACGCGCTTAAACGGATCGATGTCGAGGGTGAGGCAGAATTTTGATCAGACGAGCGTTCCTTCTCGTTTGTAGGGTGGTGGCTGGGAAATACCCTCGTTGATCTTCACATTGTTTCACTGCCTGAGTAGAACAAACTACGCCCCCCCCATATATATATATATATTAGAATGCATAGGTCCACAAAAGAATTTGTTTTAAGGTTGTTTAATCTTTTTCAACACGTGTTTCTGACGTTTTAGATCATCTTCAGGAAGTGAATGATTTGTTCTAGTCTTCTCTTTAGCTTTTATAGTGGTGACTGTTTTGATAAGGTTGGTGCTCTTTTTAATTCCAGAATTTGTGTCTGTGTATGTCCAGTTCGGGTTAATTGTTCATTACAAACCTTCGTCTTTGCAGATGTTGTTTCTCTCTTTCTTTTTTTCTCTTCCTTTTCTTTTTACACCAGTGTATTACACACACACACACACATATATATATATATATATTTCGAAATGAGTAGGTCAACAAAGAGAGATATCTTTTTAAGAATTATTTATTTCGTTCTTATATACCGTATGTTTCCAGCTTTTGGTTTCATCAGAGAACATTAATTGGTTTTTCAGGTGTGTTATCAAGGTCACTGTTTCGTATTAGAATTTTTGCAGGATTGGTTCTTTCTTTCTCTTCTTTCTCATCTCTTTCTTTTTTAGGTTGTGTCTCCTGTTCTTCCTTGTGAGTACATTTTTTATTTCCCCAATTAGTCTTTGATATCTGATATGCTATAAAGCTTTTTGCTGCTTTATTCCAGGTCGTTGAGTGTGTGTGTGTGTTCATGTGTCTGTTGATATGCTATAGATTCTTTTGGTCGTTTTTTTTTCTTTTTTTAAAGGTGGTTTAGAATTCAACTATCTGCTACTTTTTTACTTTTTCCTTTGCGTGTGTGTGTATTTCCTTCCGTCTGTTTTTCTATTGAAGTAATGTGGTTTCAAATTTGACAGGCTATTACTTTTTACAATCAATCTTTTGTGTATATTAGTATATATATATATATATATATATATATATATGCTTATGTTTGTTTCTGTTGGTGTACGTGTACAGTTTATGTTTTATTCAGAATTTTTCAATGAAGTTTTTTTCTTTTATTTGTTGGTGTCATATACGGGCATTGTTTTAAATTCTCTGTTGCTTCATTCTTATTGGTGTTTAGATAGATTTAATTTTCTATTTTCTGAGATTTTAATGTTGCTTTTATGGAGTGATATCCTGGTACTGAGGGCTTGTGTCGATCCTATGTACACTTCTGTGAACACTATGCAGCTACTTCATATGAACTTTTGATGCATTCACAAATTTCCAGCAACGAAGCATTTGTTCAATGATGCAAGATTTGAATTAACCGAAAAAGAATAAAAATTCTCGAGAGAAGTCAGTAGACAATATCTCAACAATGAATGGTTAATTCACTTATGTTAATTTGAAAAATAAGACAAGGTGCCATATAAAGGCTGTGTAGTTGCTATATTTCTCCCTTAAATCAGTCAGTCATTTCATACCAATGAACCGTAGATTATTACTGAGAGCAAGATATCATCTTGTGGGTTGTACTGGTTTACACGATAGATGGTATTCCATCTCTTCAATTAATACTAAGGATAGAATTATTTACTAAGCTTAGTAAGAGCTCCAGACCAGAAGTACAAGGTGGAACGATAAAATTGTCGTCCTAAAAAAACAACACTACAGCTTTATATTAAAACTTTTATTGAAAAAATCAATTCAGCTAACTTGATTATGTAGTAGAGCTGATATCTATTCAATGTAGCCACCTTCAGCCTCAATCACTGACTCGATACGGATCCGGAACTGGGAGCATGCCTTTTCCACGAGCGCCGGCGGGAGCTAGGCGAATACTCGGTGGATGGCGGCGATCAGGCTGGCTTTGGTGTTGTAGGAGGTCATGTTGGTGATTTTCTTGATGTATGACCAAACGAAGTAGTCCAGCGGGTTCAGGTCAGGAAAGGAGGAGGTGGGGCCGGTGAGAGGAGGGTACAAAGTCGTAGCACTCCTTCTGAAGCCAAGCCTGGGTCTCTTTGGACTTGAGGGCCGGCGCCGAGTCGTGCTGCCACACCCAGGGTCTACCACCGGCCACCTGATTGCACCAAGGGATCATCACACTCTTCAGCACATCCAAGTACACTTTGCAGTTGATTTTCAAGCCGACTTCGAAGATGTGAGGTGGCATGATGTGGCCCTCACTTGAAACCACACCAAAGACCATAACCGTAGCCGGAAACTTTGTTTTCATCACCCTGGGCACGTCCCTGTTATTTGAGGCTATCCAGATTTGCATTTTGAGGGTGCTGGCAATGGTCCTGTTATCATAAGTTGGATCTGTAGAGAGCATGAGTTGTACAGCGGCGCATCTCCGATCTCGCTCATCGAACATTGTGTCACTTTCAGACATAATAGAAGACTCCTATCGCTCTTGGGATTTGTACACAACTGGCCAACTAGTAGATGGTCTACAACAAAAAAAGAAAACCGGTTTTCATTAAGCGGAAACGGAATCATGTCTTCTTTTCTAGGGCGACAATTTTATCGTCCCATCCTGTACAGCTTCAAGGATTTGTTCAAAACAGCACACAGCATCATAGTGTAGTTCCCATCCAGCTTTTTCTCCAAACATTTCGTTAGAGTCCAAGTCTACAGCCATACAGTAGTACTGACATGGCTATATTGGTACCATTTGATAATTAAACGCATTAGTAATTAGTCTACTTGCGAGGCCCGCAAAGCAGAAAAAAATTCAATATTTGCGATGAACAGTAGTTTGCATGTCATACTTTGAAAAACTTGCAACAGTTCAAACAATTCACTTTTTCAAGTTTTTTCCAGAAAAGTTTTGTTTATTTATCATCGGCACGATTTATGCAAATGAGCTGATCTCGAAGTTTATTATTATTATGTAGGTTTTCTTTGGTTTCATTGCTTTATGGCATATCAAACTTGGTTGTTTATTAAATCCCAAAGTTATTCTTTTAAAAGAACAGCAGTAATAATATTTAACCCATAGCTGGTGGGATAAAAGGGGTCATAGCTTTTCCAAGTACATTGGGCCGAAAGTGACCACAATAGCGCGACTGGTGTTCGAACTCGCTTACTTTGAGACTGTAGTCCAACTCTTTAGCCCCAACGTATGGGGTATAGAAGAATGGTTTATTATTCGTGGTTGTCGGTGAATTGTTGGGTTCTGTTAAGATGATTGTGAGTTTCGTATCTGACTACTTTTTCTTCTTCCCACCCTATTCGTCAGTTGTCTTTTGTTGTCTGTAGGAAGCTCAAGAGAATTAAGGACGGACAAAAAGAGACTCAGATACCTTTAAACTAAAACTTTTTGTTGGGGCTTACGACTATCATGTGGTGTGGAATTTTTTTCTGAACCAATAGAAATAGTCTTGTTTCACTGACAAGGTTTTGAAATATATCAAAGTCATTTTCGGTGAGTTATAAGTTTGATGTTTTTCGTGTGTTCAGTAGATATGTTTCGCAGAGGTGGCTGTTAGCGGGAATGATAACTTGCTACTAAGCCGTTGCTTGGCAGACAGGTGCAATTCCATCAGCAGCAGAGAGATGTCCATCCAGTAACAGTGGTGAATACTTACTGAGAAAGAATTTCTCTTCGGTGCCAAGAAGCTCATCTTTTCAGGCATACACGGATTTCGCTTCCTGTCAGAGGCCTCCTGGGAAACTGCAACTTTTGAATCTATATATTTTATTTTTGTTTCTTTTTTTTAATATCCCCACGTATGTCACGGGGACTCCCACTTCATTTCTTAGATTGAAAGTTGTTTTGAAAGTGGGTGACAAATCAAATCGTATTACACAATATCTACTTTTCCTCCAATCCACTGTTTGGTCTCCGTGAATGTTCAGCAAATACCCATGAATTTCAATAGGTTAAATGGAGTAATTCAGTGCTGCACGTTTGCTTTCATATCAGTTGCCATTTTTCCTGACAGCCATTCAGCAGCTATCTGTTACAAGAAAAAAAGCTATTAGCAGGAAGGTTCACCCTCTACTTCCATACCACCAATATGTGACGTTTTGGGACAACATTACATAATAGGAAGCATAACATTTGGAACGACTAACTTCGGAGTGTATCGTACTGACTCATGTTTGTCATAGACGGAATGCTCTAAAATATGGAGGTGATTTAGGTAGAGTGTTCGCCAATGGTCCGGGAGACCTAGGTTCAATCCCAGGTCGAGTCATACCATAGTAGTTTAAAATGGTACTTGATACCTCCTTGCTTAACACTCAGCAATATAAGGTATGTATCAAGGGCAAAATGGAGCAATCCAGGGAAAGGAGTAGCCCCCTCCGCTACACCTCGTTGTAGTAGCTATTGAAAAGGGAGCCTTCTGGTCACCCTCGACTACAGTCGCCAGCTTTACTTATATGCTTTGTAGCTGAAAACTTGTTCAATCAAACAGTGAAATTGCAGCCCCTCTATCTGTTACAATTTACGTGGAAATAAATAGGAGGCATTATTTTTGGAACGATATATATATATATATATACGTGCTCATAGTAAGCAAGTATGTCGAATAGATAAGATATATTCTTTTGGGTTTGAAAATTTATACACGTGACCGGCGTATAAAGGAAGAAAGTTATATTAGCAGAGTTGTGTCTGTGTGTTTGTTACCGCTCAGCGAACGTTTTCGCGTGAGTGTCATGCTGTTTCTTTCGTTTTAGCTACAACAATGTAATTTAGTCAACCGTTTGGCTCAGTCGGTCGAAGAAAGGACCACAGGTTTTAAGGAATGACCTCTCATCATATTGCTTGGATTTGCAATAATTAAAAAAAAGTCCTTAATAATCATTTGTCAGGACTCAATTCTCTTATAGTATCAACATATATATATATATATATATATATATAAGTTGGCCGACCGTTGTCATGGGTGACTCGAAGGCTCTTTTCTCAATAGCTACAAACTACACCGTGGTATAGGGGAGGGCGCAACTACTTTCTCTGGATTGCTCCACTTACCCTTGATGCGTACCATATAATGCTGAGTGATTAGCAAGGAGACATAAAGTACCACTTTTTTTGAGTCTTTGGTATGTCTTGATCTGGGATTGAACACCGGTGTTCCAGGGTACTGAAGAACACTCAAACCATTATGTCAATGGACGAGGGAACTTTTACAATACTGTTTTGCGACCAATTTTTTTACTGTGACTCGTTTGTCTCATATATATATCATCATTAAGACTTACTGGTAACATGGCGTTTCCTGACTCTCTCTCTCTCTCTCTCTATATATATATATATATATATATATATATATATACTCTTGTATGTAAGCTGCAGTGCCTTGCAATATGAAATTTTAACATTAACTAGTTTTGAAGTTAAGCATTTTAATTCAAATTTAATTTAGTACTTTTAGATTTTGTAAATTAACTCTAAGATTATATACATATATATATATTAGTTTTTTATTGACATTTCCCCATGAGAGGGCACTTGACTTTATCTATGCAGTTGCACTGAGGGGGGGCTCACTACGTTGCTTATTCCTCGACTTTTTAGTTTCTTCCAGGCAGCGGTCGTATCGATACTGCTGTATGGATGCACTACATGGACCCAAACAAAACGGCTGGAGAAGAAGCTAGAAGGCAATTACACAAGAATGCTGCGAGCAACCTGGAACAAGTCCTGGCAGCAACACCCCACAAGACACCAACTATACGGCCACCTGCCTCCCATCACGAAAACTATCCAAGTCAGACGAACCAGACATGCAGGACACTGCTGGAGAAGCAGGGACGAGCTCATAAGTGATGTACTCCTATGGACCCCCACATATGGCCGAGCAAAAGCAGGACGACTAGCACGAACATACATACAGCAGCTATGTGAGGATACGGAATGTAGCCCTGAAGACCTGCCAGAGGCGATGAATGATAGGGAGAAGTGGCGAGAGAGGGTTAAGGATATATGTGCTAGCGGCACGACATGATGATGATGATCATCATCATTAATTAAATTTGCCACATAAGAAATACAACAAAAACTTAATTTAACGGTGCCAGTGGTGTAATGGTTATCGTCGTAGGAAAATGAACACGGCGACACGAGTTCAAATCCTGGACGAGACTGATTGCATTTCACATGGCACTAATACCCTTGGGAAAGGTATGAATCCAATTATTCTCACTCCAGCTATGGGTAAATAGTCGAACAGACTAGTTTCTTCTGCCTTGGTGAGGCAACTAGTCTAGGAGAAGGAAAACTCTGAATTCAGACCCGTTAAACTCCACTTAAAAATAGACCTTGTGTCATATCCTGCCCGAGCGGAGGGGTTGGGTAAATATGCTTAATTTAACATTGTTCACATTAAATATTTTGTATAGATTACTCGACAGGGGGAAAGTTTTTCATTGATCATCTAAAAAATTACTTTTCAGAATTTTTTTTAACTAAGGCTATATATATATATATATATATACATATACACACACACACACACACACACACACACACACACACACACACACATACACACACGAAAGTCTTGCTCAGTCGGCTGGTGCTGTAGAATACACCGACTGCATCTCTGCAGAGAGGCAAAACCCCCGCCACAATGAGTGTCCTGGTTATGACACTAAACAATCTGATGCTGGAGCTTTGGAGAATGCGGAGTACCCTATTCATTGCCATCGCTCCCCGGTTCACTTTAGCCCGGAGAGTTAGCACCTGATAGAGTCCGATCTATGGGTCAAATAGAATTAAACTGTCTACTTATGCTAAACTGAATAGCTTGAAATAGAGACTATTTGACGATCAAACTGCTTACTTATGCTATATTGAATTGTTTGAAATAGAACTGTTTATTTGTATAAACATGGATTCGGAATTGAATAACCTGCAGAGGTTCATATGCCATAAAACCCAAACGAACAAGCAGGAACACATGAAAGTCATTCAATAAAAGAATAGAATTTTTTGGAAAAATCTTTTTCTGCAAATGTAAATCCTGCATTGTTCGCAATAGGTTTATTGGAAAAAATATTCTAATCTTGCAAAAATATTCGTTTTAAGTTTATTAAGAATAGCAGCAAATCAGACAAGATCTACAGGTTTAAAGAGAGGCGGTAAATATGCAAACAGTGAAGTATGTTTTAGTCAATATATGTTTACAAAGGAGCTAAAAATGGGTTTTCCACAACGGGCCTGAGTCAAGAAATACACTGACTTTCAGATAAAGAAAAAGTTCCGGGTGCAATAGTCAGTAAAGAAGGTGAAGCTGACCGTCTTCTGGGACCTGGAAGGACCCATTAGAACAGGTTTCCTTGAAAAGGTGCAACTGTTGATAGTACTTGCTACTGGCAACTCCTTCTTCAAAATTCGCCTTATTTATTGAATACCCTCGCATATATATGTGTGTGTATGCGTGTATATATATATATATATATATAGCAACATTTTTCAGACATGACTCAGGATTCTTTGGCTTTCCATGATCTTACACTACCATTAAGGTAAATTCTATTTTGCTCCATTATTTTTTTCGTTTTTTTAATCATTGAATATAAAATACAGTTGATTTGCAAATTTTTTCGATGTTTTTTATAAATAGTTACAAATAGCCAAAGAAATGGTTTTGAGCATCCCTGAGTCTTCGAGAACACTTGACCCTAATTCTGCGATTATATGCTGTTTCGTTTTTGCTACACAGAAGAAACACCGGTTGATTTCCTTGTTCAGAGAGATTTTTTTTCCTATTCCAAGACATCTTTGAAACAAGCCAATTCCTCACAGTAAGTATAAGAATTTCATTCTCAGAATTTATAACAAAATATCAACATTAATTTGTTTGGTATATTTGTTTAATGGCATATCACTCGTCATGGATTATTTAATGTCATTCTTGTACAAGAAGAACTGTGATACTCTCTAACCCATAGCTTGGTGGATATAAAAAAGGGTCATTACCTTTCCCAAGGGTATTTGTCCGAAAGGGAACTTAAATGCGTGAGAGTAGTTGGAACCTGCTTACTGCGATATCAGCGTCCAACACGTTAGCCACTTTGACACGGGGACTACTTTGTTGGATAGTGATTTATGAATAAAGTTAAAAATGAAAAGTAAAACAAGTGAACGTTATAGAATGACTGGAGATCGAACTCGCTTACCACGATGTTAGAATTCAGCACTTAAACCAATACACCAAAGACACTCAACCAACGTCTCTATTGTATACCAACGAATAGAACAAGCTCCTTATAACGGAGAACAGTCGTAATATAAAGAAAAACGAACAATTTAGAAAAATGGAAAGGGATTATTCAATAAAACATCTACTATCCCTGTGGACCGGGTCAGATGGTTTGAGAATATGCTGGCTGTCATGATAAAATCCTTCAATATGACATTGATTGTGGGGAATAGCATTAGGGGTTAGTTCGTAGGTCTCTCTAGACGTAGTAGTCAAAATTTACGACTTGCAACACCCGGGTTACTTGAACAATGTAAGTGTGGGTAGAGCCGATTATAGGATGTGAAAAGGCCCAATTGGGAACATATATATTACAATGTGTTGTTGTGTGTACTTTACAAGACGGGATGAAGGTTACACTTAAGCACACAACCGCCTTAGATGCGGGGCCCAATTGGGTGGAATTGGTACATTTTGTTTAAGCCAGTCCCTGTGTACAGGCAGAGTATTGTATGTGTTTATATCATATTATTTTATATTATACTATATTATATTATACACTCGGCTAATATTACAATTAGTAGGATATTTTTATTAAGCCCGGTGTGTTGGAGCTGTAAAATACACCAACTGCATTTCTGCTGAGGTGTAAGACCAAACGAATATCCTGGATATGATATTAAATCATCTGATGGCGGGGTTCCAGTCTTGGAGATTTGATGAATATGGAGTAACCTTTAATTGCCATTGCTTCCAGGTCCACTCTAACCAGGAGTGGTAGCACCTGATAGGGTCTTATCTGTGGGTCAAATAGAACAAACAAATGTCTGGTGTTAAATTGTGACAGTTATATAGCAATACTTGAAACGGAAGAGCACAGGCTCGTTATCAACAAAATGTGTTTCAAAATCATATATATCTAAGATATATGTAAAGAGGATTTGACATTAAATAACTTATAATGGTTGATATGTCCTTGTGCATCACACGTCTGAGAGCAGATTCTGACACCCTGAAATGCTGTTCAAAGACCAATACAAGTTTGCTTGTTTGATTATCTCTTTGACCTATTGGACAAACTTGACCATCTTTGCAACATCCGCTCGCTAAGAATGTTTCTTTCTCTCAGTGACGTATTATTCATTCCCCTCCAGATGCCTTAAGCACGTCCTTGACCTTAAGGACCTGGTCACGTTCGGTTATATCCAAGTTGCTTTAGTTGCTTTGGTTGATGGCTAGGGCCAGGAGCACAGTGTGCCTTTCATTTCCTGGATCAGAATAAACGCTGGCACGTCAATGCTTTCATGCATCTGAAAGAGAAACGAGAATTTAGCCCATTAAGTTTGTCTTCTGTCAATAGCTTACTCAATGTGTACTCTCAAAGACAGAGACCCTAACAAGTACAAACACACTGGGTGGGCCTGAAGGTAATGGAAATGAATGTGTCCGCCACATTACTCAAACCTTTTCTAGCCAAGTGTGCTGGGGCTTTAGAATACACCGAGTGCTTCTCTGTAGAGGGCTAAGACCCGCAACCCAAACGAGTGTCCTAGATTTGACACTAAACAAGCGGATAGTGAGGCTTCAGTAATGCTGGAGCTTTGAGGAATGCGGAGTATCTCTTCATTGCCATCGCTCCTAAGTCCACTCTGGCCCGGAGTAGAAGCACCTGATAGGGTCCTATCTATGTGTCAAACAGAGCTGTGTGACATTAAAACTGAATTTAAGCAAATGACGTATGCTTAGTTGAATTATTAGAGATACATAGCAATAATCGGAACCATATAACTATGTGTAAGGAAAGGAGCTTACGCTAATTTAAAAACATTATCAACAGAATGTGCTTACAACTCATATATATTTAATGTACATGTATAAAGACGATTTGGCGTTAGATAAACTTCAATGGTTGATACGCCATAAAACCAAACAAAAAAAATCATATATATCTAATATATCTATAAAGAGGACTTGGCATTAAATAACCTACAATGGTTTATGTGCCATAAAACCAAACTAAAACAAATCATATATATTTAATCAATATCTATTAAGACGATTTGGCATTAAAAAAATCTACAGTGGTTGATATGCCATGCCATAAAACGAAACAAAATCATATATATTTAATCAATATCTATTAAGACGATTTGGCATTAAAAAAATCTACAGTGGTTGATATGCCATGCCATAAAACGAAACAAAATCATATATATTTAATATATGTGTATAAAAAGGATTAGGCGTTAGTTAAACTTCCATGATTGATATGCCATAAAACCAAACCAAACCAAACCAAACCAAACCAAACCAAATTATATATATTTGCAATTAAAATCTGATTTAATGGAGTATTTATGGCAAGAAAGTTACTATAATTTGACGACAGGCAGATATAACCGTTTAAATTTACCCTCCAAATTTCCTTGTCGCTTGTTACTTTTATATTGATTGACTTTTTGATTCTTTTTAATGGCATGTCAACCCGTATATCGTTATTATATGCTGAGAGGTTTGGGAATCGTATTCTTGTACATTGATATCTTTGTGTAGTTATTTCTTATTTTTTACATAGATATATGGCATCAAGTATTTCTATCAAGTACAAATAATTTGCACACAGTTGTATGGTTTCAAGTATTTCTATCTAATACAAATAATCATAACGTTTAAAGAAATTATATCTATTTGATATATTTGTTTCCAAAAAGATATATGGTCTCAAGTAACAAATAAGGATAATAATCCTTTGTAGGTAGTTATTGATTATGATTTTTTAGAATAAATGATTTTCTGTTTCATGACATCAAATATTCCTATCGAATACGAACAATTTGCAACATTTTACTCCAGTTATTTGCCAGCAATTATATGCCCGCCGTTCATCATCGTCATCATGTCGTGCCGCTAGCACAGATATCCTTAACCCTGCTTTTACTTGGCCATATGCGAGGGTCCATAGGAGTACATCACTTATGAGCTCGTCCTTGCTTCTCCAGCAGTGTCCTGCATGTCTGGTTCGTCTAGCTTGGATAGTTTTCGTGATGAGAGGCAGGTGGCCGTATAGTTGGTGCCTTGTGGGGTGTTGCTGCCAGGACTTGTTCAATATTGCTCTCAACATTCTTGTGTAATTACCGTCTAGCTTCTTCTCCAGCCGTTTAGTTAGCGTCCAAGTAGTGCATCCATATAGCAGTGTCGACACGACCGTTGCCTGGAAGAAACAGCGTTTCATTTTATCGGTCACGTTTGATTTCCATATGATCGAAAGCTTATCAATAGCTGTCCATGCCTTCGTTAATCGTGTGTCGATGTCTTTTTCGGTTAATTGATGATAATAATCCTTTGAAAGCAATAATAGTTTCAAGGAAATAATAATAAGGCTAACATAGAAACTAAGACGAGCTAAGTACTACTTTAATTTCTATATTGCTCTGCTTGCCGACATTCGAGCACTTTATTTTATCAAATACTTTTAAACAATTTTTTTCGTCAATAGTTTTTGTCGCATCCATTAAGCACTCTGGCGAAGGAACTTACGGCTGCCACTTGCATAATGCAAAGCTCTTCGAATGAATTGAGCACTCTGGTATCCTGTAAGGCAAAAATGTAAACAAACAAAAGCGACTACATAATGCCTTATAATTGCCAAGCTGACGTGGTTCGCTTATTGGCTGAGTGTTATGATCCTAAGTCTAAGTCTAAGGTAAAGTTGGATGGGTTTCGATCCCAGCTTCAAGCGTCCTGCGTGTCTAGCCACACTGAAGAGTTGTGATACAACGAAATAGTCTGTCTGTGGATGACTATATATATATATATATATAAATTGATAAGTCTGGAAACGAATTTCAATGTGGTATTTTGGGGTTTTATTTCATATAAATTTGCTCGATACGTGTTTCGAACGTTGAACTCCTTTCCAAGATATTATTAATCTGTTTGCTTTGAATAGAGTGAGATCCTTTTTTAATTCGAATTTATTTATTCATTTTATCTTTTATTTTTATTATATATATATATATATATATATATATATGAAGGTCTTTCGAATAATCTATCAAGTACTTATAATTTTCAAACAGAACTGTAACATATTGACCTCCGACCCGGCCTGGCTGTCAAAATAGGAAATGCACCTGTGTAAATAACAGGTGCATCCGGTCGAGGAATATCAGGATATAACCTTGACCGTGGACGGGTTGAATGAGTGCGATTTATGACGCCCACAAGAAGAAGGTGGACATCGAACAGTTATATAACCCGGGTGAAGACAGGAAGTCAGTCAGTTGGAGATCCGATGAGTTGGAGATAAGATGCGGTAGAGAAAACCAGCACCCAGGAGAACGGGAAAGAAACGCTGTTGTGGCCATAAGAGTGGGGGTCAATATGTTGCAGTTCTGTTCGGTCTCCAACTCCCTCTCACAGTAAAACCTTTAGTAACCCTTTCGAACCCTTTCAAATAAAGTGAGAGGTGTATTTTTCTAAAGAACTGTGTCGTTCGTCTTTATTGTGTCGTTATTATGATTCTGCATGCATCTGCATATGTGTAGGTATAGTTGTTCATGGCTATACAACACAACTATTTGAACTATAGATGGGACCCTAACTGGTCAGAGAGTACCTAGTAATAATGCCATTAAAGTAGTACTCCATCTTTCCCAGAGCAGGAAACTTGCCATCGATGAAGTTGAGTACAATAACCAGGATACCCTCTTTTTGGTGGTGATTTTTACCTTTCAACAGCGGATGCTGTCATCGTATTCTAAGACTAACCGACAAGGTAATCCTGTTTATTATATTATATTATATTATATTATATTATATTAAAACCCCGGGTAATATTACAATTAGTAGCATATTTTTATGGAGCCCAGTCGGCTGGGTCTATTGAATACACCAAGTGTATCTCTGCAGTGGGGTAAGAAACCCCATACCAACGAGTGCCCTGGATATGACATTAAACCCTTTGATGGCTGGGAGATTTGGTGAATGTAGAGTACCCCTTTATTTCCATTGCTTCCAAGTCTACTATAACCCGGAGTGCTAGCACCTGATAGGGTCCTATTTATGGGTCAAATAGAAAAAAATCTGAGCAAACAAATGACTGATGTTACATTGCGATTATTATATAAAAATACTTGAAACCATTAAACTGTGAGCAAAAAAGAGCTCTAGCACGTTTAATAATATTATATATAAAATATGTAGAAAATTTTTATATATCTAATATAAATAGAGGAGCCTGTGGTGTAATAGTTATCGTCATAGGAAATGGATACGGCGACACGAGTTCAAATCCTAGACGAGACTGATTGATATCAGGATATGACACAAGGTCAATTTTTAAGCGGAGTTTAACAGGTTTGAATTCAGAGTTTTCCTTCTCCAAGACTAGTTGCCTAACCAAGGCTGAAAAACCTAGTCTGTCCTACTATTTACCCATAGCTGGAGGGAGAATAATTGGATTCATACCTTTCCCAAGGGTATTAGTGCTATGTGAAATGCAATCAGTCTCGTCCAGGATTTGAACTCGTGTCGCCGTGTCCATTTCCTACGACGATAACGGTGACACCACGGGCACCTCCATCGTGTCTGATGAACCGGCGGCTGATGAACGTTGCATGGGAACTGAATTATCTCTCTATCTTTGTATATATTTATTGTATGATCCATTGACACTATATATAACTAATATACGATCTATCAACTCCATGTTGAATTATTATACGATCCATTACTTCTAAACGAAACTCTTGTGGGATTCATTGACTATGAACCTGTTATTGGATTCATTAAGTCTCTATACATTTATCATAGGATTCATTCAGTCTATATGTATCATAAGATCCATTATGTCTCTGTATATGTCATATATGATCCATCAACCCTATACAATATATGATCCATTAGCTCCCAATATATCTAGCTTATGATCCAATATCTCTCTCTGTATCCGTTATGATTCATTTAGTGTCTCTACATAATATGATCCATTAAAACAATATATCTATTAAATATGTTAACTCTCTATAAATCTGTTAAGTGATCCATTAACTCTCTATATACTCATCATATCTTTTACCTCTCTCTATGTATATCTATGATCAAAACCTTTCTCTCTCTCTCTCTCTATATATATATATATATATATATATATATATATATAGTATCGTCCAAAACTAAGGGACAAAATTTCAAAACCTAATATTTGTTAGAAATAACAACTGTGAAAAGCTGAAATTTTGACAACTGGTAGTCGTTATCATACTAAATTTTTGACAACTTTTGACGACTGGTAGTCGTTAACATACTAAAATTTGAATCATTTGCAAAGGATAGAAAAAGAATTATAACAATTATTTATTTATTTTCAAAATAGGATCGTCCAAAAATAAGGGACAAAATTGAGAAAAACAATGTAAATAGTATGCTATATTCAATTTCTTATTTCCTCTAAAGAATAAGTCTTACTTAGTCATTTGTAAACGTTGCATCAGCCGGCACCATGGCGAAACGCCAAAAACTTGATTACTCTGTGAGACAAGCTATTGTGAAGCTACACAAGGAAAAGCACACCATTAGAGAGATTTCAGAGAAAGTGAAACGTTCCAAGAGTGTTGTAGGCAGGGTTGTTAAATCCTACAATGATACTGGCAAAATAGTTAGTGCTTTTAAAACCGGCAGACCCCGCAAATCTTCGGCAAGAGAAGATCGAATAATGCAGCGTAAATTAAAGGACCGTTTTAAGTCTTGCACAGAAATTAAAAGGGTTATGAATAGTAAGAAGAAGAGATTTGAGTTTGCAAACAGGTGTGTAATTTGGACATATGAAAATTGGGCAAAAGTATTTTTCAGTGATGAAAGCAAGTTTAATTTATTTGGAAATGATGAAAAAAACAATGTAAAGAGACGTATTGGTGAAAGATTAAGTGCAAAGTGTACTAAGAAAACTGTCAAGTTTAGGGGCGGAAGCGTCATGTTATTTGGAATGTTTTCTAGCCAAGGTATTGTTCAAGATCATGTTGAGCCAATCATACAGAATTCAGGTTTCGATAGGGTTACCTTTGTGCAAGATAATGCCCCATGTCACAAGGCAAAGGTGGTAATGAGTTATCTTAGCGAGCAAGATTTCGAAATTATGGATTGGCCACCGCAAAGTCCTGACTTAAATCCAATAGAAAATCTTTGGAAGACCTTAGGAGTGAAAGTTATGGAAAGAAATCCCACTAACACGGAGGATTTCTGGGTGAAGCTTCAAGAAGAATGGTCTAAAATTAGTATCGAGGATTGTCAAGAACTGATTCGTTCTTGTAGTCGAAGATGTGCAGCTGTCATTGAGAGCAAGGGCTCATTTACTAAATATTGATTGTACATGTATTTTTATTGTTTTTTTGGCTGTTTACATTGTTTTTCTCAATTTTGTCCCTTACTTTTGTACGTTCCAAATTTGAAAATAAATAAATAATTGTTCTAATTCTTTTTCTATCCTTTGCAAATGGTTCAAATTTTAGTATGTTATGATGGATGATAACGACTACCAGTTGTTAAAATTTCAGCTTTTCACAGTTGTTATTTCTAACAAATATTAGGTTTTGAAATTTTGTCCCTTAGTTTTGGACGCTACTGTATATATATATATATATATATATAATATCATCCATTAACTCTCTATCTTTCCAGGTATCTATTATATGATCCATTACCTCTGTATATTCATGCCAATTATTGTACATATCTATCTATCTATCTATCGTTAACTGTTTGGATAATTTTCCCTTTCAATCAATCTATATATCTACAAGGGTGGGCTGAAAACTTCAAAGGCTGAAAATCTCATGATGGCGCCATATCTACTGTTGATGACGATTACAGAAATACCATTGGCGGTAATTCTGGCACGACTTGCACGTGACCTTATAGAAAAGATAACTACGAGCAAATTAAGCTTTGTATCCTTCGTGATAAAAAAATGGACGAATAGATTTAATTGGTTGAATCGTTCTATATATATATATATATATAGCTCTGTGTGTGTGTGTTCGTGATTTATATTGCAGTATCATATATACATACATGCACACACACACACACACACACACACACACACACACACATATATATATATATATATATATAATTTAACGCTGAAGTAATTAGCCTTGTTGGTGAAGCTAGACTTCCCACCCCACAAAAAAGAGATTGTTCTTCGGTTTGATTTGGTTGGGTTTTATGGCATATCAACCCTTGTAATTCATTTGATGTGAAATCCTTTTTATACATATATATTAAATATGTATGATTTGGTTTGGTTGGGTTTTATGGCATTGAAATTTATTCTATGCCAAATCCTCTTTATGCATATATAAGGTGCATGCGATAAGTTTCCAGACTTTTTTCGTATGGGCATCTAAAATTGTCGTAGACTCTTGAAAATTCACTATGTTGTTGCTATACATC
The DNA here is from genome assembly GCA_963585895.1 of Sepioteuthis lessoniana. Lineage (NCBI taxonomy): Eukaryota > Metazoa > Mollusca > Cephalopoda > Myopsida > Loliginidae > Sepioteuthis > Sepioteuthis lessoniana. The sequence continues at coordinate 113,766 of CAUZXS010003124.1, forward strand.
TTATGAGATGACTGATCAATCTTTATGATTTCAAGTTCAAATGAACAACTACAGCAGCAATTGGAATACACCCTACTAAAGCCTGATTGTCACAGCTGGTGAATTTCAAAAATCCAATCTGACACTTTAGAAGAACGATATGCAATAATATTCTGTTTTAAACTTGGAAAAAATGATGCCACAAAAATGTATGGAATGCTTCATACTACTTTTCGACCATCTTGCATGAATCGAGTATCAGTTTTTGAGTGGCATAAGAGATTCAAGGAAGGTGGGGAGTCTGTGAGGGATGATGAGAGGTGTGGGAGGAGTAAGGAAGTTAGAACCCCAGAGTAGATTGGTCAAAGGGTTAGGGTTAGGGTTACTATGTTGAGGTTTTAAGGGAGTTCAGGAAGAGATTACATCGGAAGAGGCCAGCACCCTTCAAATCGGGTCAGTGGCATTTCCACCAGGGCAATATACCAGTCCACAACTTCATCCTTGTCACAGACTATTTGACCGAGATGGGCATCAAGACAGTTGTTCACCCTCCCTATAGTCGAGACCTTGCTCCCTGAGACTTTTGGTTATTCCCTAAGCTCAGCAGCTGTCGTTATGAGACAACTGAGGAGATGAAAGTGGCTGTGACGAAGGTCATTGAGACGCTCGCACAAGAGGACTTCCATGGGGGCTTCCAGAAGTTGTTGGAACGGTAGAACAAGTTCATTGCAGCCGGAGGAGATTACTTCGAAAGGGACTAGAGTTTCATGTGTGTACTATCAATAAAAGTGCCCATACGAAGAAAGTCTGGAAACTTATCGAATGCGCCTCGTATATTAAATGTTAATTTAAAACAACAAACGCTGATTCACCAATTAAACGGCCAACTTTTTCTCATACAAATTTTCCCCTAAGTTTTTGTATTTTGCATTTTTAAACATCCATCGTTGACTTAACATCGCTTATATCACCCTTCATGGTCCTGATGATGGTTCAGTAGAACCGAAACGCTATAGTGTCGACTTCTCAATAAATCTCTCCTTCCACTTGGATTACCTTGTTATCAATTTTTCTACATATTGTCGGATTACAATCCTTTATTTACTTTCATATTAGATATATATAAAAATGGCGGTCGACGATCAGGTAAGCTCAGTTAGGCTTGAAACTGTAGATTCCGAGGCTGTGCTCCAAGCTATGGAAGGAAATCCGGTGAGTAGAACTGGGAGAGTATCAGGCGAACTCGGCACCTCATAGTCAAGCGTGGTTGATCACCTACTCTAGGTGTGTAAATTGCTCTTTCATTCAAATATGAATTATCTTTAAACTGGTATTTAAAAAAATGAATTAAGTAAATTAAACGTTAAAGCCTATTTAAATAGAACTGTAACGATCCCTAAGAGAAGTGTTTCATCAAATCTGAAAATTGGATTACTCGTTCTTAAAAAAAAAACACGTGTGTCATCATAAACTTTTCCCAGAAAAAAACCTCCGGGTGTCATCATTTCCTTTTCCTAGATGAAAAAAAAAAAGACTCCATCAGAATCATCATTTCCAGAAATTACATTCCCCTATTTTGCCCCAGAAGTCTTGTACGTCTGACTACCAGCAATCTCCCGGTAGATCATAGAAGTCCAGAAGTCAAAGAAAATGGACCTTAGATACTCCAGTCGCTGAACAAAAATATTAGTCCCGAACTTTACGATCGTTACCAAGTTTTATCCGTAAAGGAATTCGAAACTAACACACAACTACGCAATTAAAAAGAAATGGGGGAACAGTCCCATTTCCCATTGGTGGTGGTGGGGGGAGCTATGATTGAACAATTTCTTCTCCGACAAGAAAATACCACTTCATGTCTTTCTGATCTGAGACCGGAAGTTGAAACACAATACTAAAGTGAGTGATATTTTTCTTCGACCACGTGTTTGACTTTTTCCTTTCGTATGAACTCGTTGCCGTCTTTTTGATCCTGTCTACGTGTCCACTAACCCTCGACAAGACACAGCAATACAACACAAATAAACTAAAAGGTAGCGCAATTTTTCTAGTCTGTTGGTCTTTTCTCGGTCATTTTACTTTAAATTTATTGTCAGAGCCAAAACTGATATGCACCGCCTCCCCGCTGTGGGCATTCATAAGTTGTCATAGTATTGAAACTTGAGCATCTGTCCATAAAAAAAATCAAAATAAATTGCTAATTTCCAAAACCAGTCGCAGCTCTATGGAAATAGCCATGTTGCTCAGACTGATCTTTTAAGAGGTACCATAGACTTTCAGCAATATGGCCTCATTGCATTCACTGATTCTTCTGTTTTTATCGTGGAATTGAATAAGAGGCTTTACTTCCGAAAAGTCATTCGTAAATATTTAATTTTCTGTTATCTCTTCGGCATTTCGAAGGTGTGTGTTTCTTAGGAAACCTGTGGATATCACGAAGAGACAGAAAAGAAATGTGAATTATAAGGAGTTCCAAGACTTTTCAGGTCGTGACATCCGTTGTCAGGAACCTCTGGCTGAGCCCCAGACTTATTTCGATTCATTCACTTTGCAGAACAAGCAGCTGTGGGTTATTTTTATTAAGCCCATCGATTATGATTATAAAAGTTGTGGAGTATGGATTACTCATTCAGGGGACTGCAAAGTGCTCATGTTATTAGGTCAGAGTGGACCTGGAAGTAATAGCAATCAAGGGGTACTCCACATTCCCCAGATCTTCAGAACTGAAGCCTGCTCATCAGGTGTTGTTTAGTGTAATACTCATGACATCCTTTTGTGTGAGTGTGTGTTGGGTGTCTTACTCCTCCGCTGGGGATACAATCAGCGTATTGTAAGCTCTTACGATAGAGCAATTTGACATTGTTATTTTAAACTTTATTCATTTATTAACCCCCTCACAGCCATCAACGCTATTTATGAAAGATGTACTCTTTCCTGATTAACGAAAAGTCCGAAGACCATAGAGTCTGTGTCATTCAAAAACTCTTAACAAAGGTAATAAGTAATTGCATTTTATTTCTTCATTTTCCTATAAGAAATCGCTTCCTTTGATGTTCACATCCAGAGAGTTTGCTTAAATGAATAATACTAAACTGGATTCTTAGTGTCCAGTAAGTTCGCTGAACCAAATCTTTTTATTTTTGGTTAACCATATAAAGTAGACATCGAGCTGAAAATCGCCAACCGAAGACATGAATTTTTTCCAAACTTAGCAGAAAATCAAGACTTAAATCATTGTGTTGTATTTGTTGTATAGACCGCAATAAACGCTTTCCTCTCGATGATATTTATAAACTAATACGTCCTCACAAAAACAGTTAGGTGTTATTAACTAAAAACTCTGTTTGGAGGGAGCGTTTTCAGTTAGTTTATACAGCAACACTGAAAGTAAGTTTGCGACCGTAGTTGAGGGTGACCCGAATGCTCCCTTTTCGATAGCTACTACACCAAGGTGTAGGAGAGGGCGCTACTCCTTTCCCTGGATTGCTCCACTTTACCTTGATCCTTACCTTATAATGCTGGGTGTTAAGCAAGGTAGCATCAAGTACGATGTTAGAGTCTTTGGTATGACTCGACCTGAGATTGAACCCAGGTCTCCCGGGCCATTGGCGAACACTTTAACCATTAGGCCAATGTAAAACCTCCTATTTATTTCCCTGATGATTATAACAGATACAGAAACCACAATTATATTGCTGGATAAGTTTTCAGTGTATTATAATTTTCGGTGTATAATAATGATGGAGGTGCCCGTGGTGTAATGGTTATCGTCGTAGGAACGAGTTCATATCCTCAACGAGACTGATTGCATTTCATATAGCACTAGTACCCTTGGGAAAGGTATGAATCCAATTATTCTAGTCTAGGAGAAGGAAAACTCTGAATTCAGACCTGTTAAACTCCGCTTAAAAAATTGACCTTGTGTCATATCCTGCCCGAGCGGAGGGGTTGGGTAAATATGATATGACAATAATGATGATTCCTTGTCTTCAAAATCTGCAATATTCTGAACTTCATTCGTTTACAGCTACGTCAGAAGTAAATAATCTAATGTTTGGCATTTTCGTTTATGTTTGCCATCCCAATTCTAGTTTGATTGACATGACCCAGGGTTAATGATGCCTCCCCAAGATTTTTGAAACCCTACCTATTTTTCCTTATTCTATTGTTCTTTGGAATATAGCCTACTTTCTTTTTGCGGTATTTGTTTCCAATTGTTTTAAGATTTTCTTTAAAATAAAACTGCAACATTTCCGCTTCTGTTTTATTTATCTGGGTTCATGTGGGAAGTGTCATTCATAACCCAACACAGATCCTCACACACACCGCATTTAGCTCTACCTTTTTGTTGGGGATATTCTTCAACTGTGATTCTCCCCACTCTGTCTGTCTTTTGTCTAAAACGGGAACCCTCCGTATATCTTGAACTTCCTGACATTGGAAGTGGGAGAAGAAGCTGCAACTCTTACCTATCAGTTAATTACTAAGTTAGCCTAACCGCGAACGGCTCCTACCAAATAAAATCTGTCCGAGGTGGGTTATTTTTTGTTGTTGTCTCCCTAGAGTTATATTTGTTATTTTTTTAAACACTCGCTGGGTGCTTCATAGTTTTAGCTAGGTGCCAAAATAAGCGAGGCTAAGATTAGGGAAGAGGAGATAGACATCCCCAAGTAAGCCATAAATTGACTTTAAAGATACCATGAAGGGAGATTACTTGGCAAGGCCCCCTGTCGTGCAAATAGGCTATAGAAGAGGAGATGGACATAGCCGCATAACCCTCATTGTCCTCAGATGTAACATATAGGGTAATACACGGACTGGAACTCTGACGACCAGTTAGGTTAAAGGAGAGGGGATGGATGCCGCTAAATAGCCCTTTCTTTGTTCTGAGAGATTCTATTGCTCGGCAAGGCCCCCGACGATGACAACAACAACAACAACAACAACAATGATATTCGCCAGTTAACCGTTCATAAATAATAATAAAAGCAAGAGGAATTGTCTAAGAGGTTCCTTTTACGCAAGGCTATTAGAAAAGAGTCAATTAATAAATGCGACTATAATCTCTGCTAAATAATTCTTAGATTTGCAGCTGAGACGCTTCAACGCAGATTTTACGAGGCGTGATCTACAGCGTTTGACAAGGTTCGTTTAACACAATTCTCATGGGAAGAAAGAAAACTTCGTTGCAAAATAAACTTATCCTCGTCTCAACGAAGTTCAATGCGTGAAAATTTGCCAGGTCTCAAAGGTATGATTGTCAGCAATCTCTCTTGATAAATGGGAACTCGCTGTACCGTTGTTGCTCATCTTGTAAACACATCGTGATCAGCTGATGTGAAGATCAATGACAATCAATCCATCTTGCAATTTTCCAAAGGCATTCTTTTTTCTTTTCTTAGCTACTTTGCTATCTATCTATCTATCTGCAACAATTCATACAAATATATATCATGACGTCTTTCCGGCGGCATTCTCTTTTCTTCTCTTTGTGATTTTGCAATCTATCTATCTATCTATCTATCTATCTTTAAAAAAAACGCTAGAAGAACTACTAGCGATAAATTGATTTCTAATATGCTAACATTAACATTATCCACAATTAAAACTCTTCAAGTACTAGCACAATTTCGTTCCTGTAATATATATATATATATATATATATATATATATATATATATATATTAGTTGACTGTAGTCTAGGGAGATCCGAAAGGTTCCTTTTCAATAGCTAATACACCGAGATGTAGGAGATGACGCTACTCCTTATTCTGAATTGCTCCACTTACCCCTGATCTATACCTTATAATACTGAGTGTTAAGCAAGGAAGCATCAAGTACCATTTTTGAGTATTTAGTATGATTCGACCTTGGATTGAACCCCGGTATCTAATAATAGTACGCAAACTGTAAAATATGTATCGTTATATGTATCGTGAAACAGAAATACATACCACATTTAAAACTGACACTTTTCCGGTACAAGTGAACATGGGCAAGTGGTAATAGTAGCTCCACCAAGCTAATCTCTTACCATTTTTCTCAAATGACTTGAACCAGTACACAACGTGTGTTAGGGGTGTCCTCCTGGTGTAATGGTTAACCCGATAGACAGTGGAATCGTTGTGAGTTCGAACTCCAATCGTGCTATTACGTTCACTTTCGGACAAATACCCTCGGGAAAGCTATGAACCCCCATATCCTCTCAGCTATGGGTTAAATAGTATCACTCCTGTTCTAGAAGGATGGTTTTGACATTAAATAACCTCCAAAAGTTGATATACCATTAAACAAAGAAACCAAAACATCGTGTGTTTGCTGTTGAAACGTATTTTTAAGGCTGATGAAACGGCAATTGTTACACAAAGAACTTTTCCGGCTCATTTCATGTTACGGCGGAATGATGCTGTTCTGGATAGAAAATTGATACAGCTATAGGTTGGAATCGTTCATTACTGGCTTGGTAAATACATCTCCAGACCCGAGACTCGTATATATATATATCCTCTTCATCCTCAAGTTCCCGGACTCTCTCCCACTATCCATCCTTATCATCCATCGCTTACGGTAGGTCTTCAAGGCTGTATCCAGTCCAAGGTGTAGTTCTATCAGTACTATTGTAGGGATGCACTACAGGGATGCTATCAAAACGCCTTGAGAAAAAGTTTGTCGGGAATTACGCCAGAATACTATGGACTGTTTTGAAAAACCCGGAAAGTAAAACCCCACAAAACAGTAGTTGTAAGCCCACCTACCTCCCAAGCCACAAACCATCCAAAAAATAATAAAAAGACATACGTAGCACTGCTGGAAAAGTAAGGACGAACCCAAAAGTGACGTTCGCTTATGGTCTTATATGAATATATATATATATATATATATATATATATATATATATATATATATATATATATCCAGAAAACAAAGGAATTGGTTCATAATGGTATATATGCATACATATTACCGTGGTGTAATGATTACAGTCGTAGAAAATGGACACGGCGGCACGAGTTCAAATCCTTGATGAGACTGTTTGCATTCCATATAGTGCTAATACACTTGGGAAAGGCATGAATCGAATTATTCTCCCTCCAGCTATGGGTAAATAGTAGGGTAGACTGATCTCTTTAACCTTGGAATGGCAACCGGTCTAAGAGAAGGAAAACTCTGAATTCAAATCTGATAAACTCCGTTTAAATATTGATACTGTGTAACATCCTACTTGTGCAGAAGGGTTTATATAAATATATATGCCAAAAAAAAGTTTGTTGTTGTTGGTCCAAAAAGAGAAAAAAAGTAAATATTTCAAAATAAATAGGTCCACTGAGAGATTTGTAATTTTTAAAGAATTATTGTTTTATGATCGTAATAGTATGGACAAGATATAAATTAGTAAGTAAGTAAAGTTGTCTCCCTTTAGTCGAAGGTGACCTGAAGGCTCCCTTTTTGATAGCTACTACACCAAGGTGCAGGAGAGGGCGGTACTCCTTTCCCTGGATTGCTCCACTTTACACTTGATCCTTACAGTATAATGCTGAGTATTAAGCAAGGTAGCATCAAGTACCATTTTTTGAGTCTTTGGTATGACTCGACCAGGAATTGAACCCTCTTAATTTTCGTCAATGTATGGCTAAGATCGTTGTTGGTCTCAGAGATATGGAAGCAATGACTCAATGATATTTTATTCTATTTTTGTCGTCAATCTCTCACTGTCTTGTGGGAAGGCGAGGAATGAAATGTAGTATTTTTCCGCATGGTTCAAAATGTCACTACCCAGCATTTCTTTCTAGGATCAGAGTCTAGTTGCCCGGCCTTCGGGCTGGTTATCCAAATATACAATCTCTCACTCCTTAATCGTGTTATCATCTCTGGTCGACACGTATGCGTTTAAAACCTCATTTTAAACTGACCTTTTGTTAATATTTTCTTTGAGGAGAAGTGTATAAATAGGAAGTGCAAAGTGAAGTATACAATTGGTATCACTTTTATCGTTATGTTCACTTTTTTCGTTATCAAGCAATGACCTAGTAGTTATCTATTTTTTCGCTTTCTTTTACATTCGCTCGGCCGATTGGCCTAGTGGGTAGAGTGTTCGCCTAATGGTTCGGAAGACCTGGGTCCAATCCCAGGCAGAGTTATGCCAAAAACTCAAAAAATGATACTTGACGCCTGCTTGCTTGACACTGAGCATTATAAGGTACAGATAAAGGATAAATTCTACCAATTCAGGGAAAGTAGTAGCTAATGAAAAGGGAGCCTTCGAGTTACTCAGAACAGAAAACTGATAAGATCAATTGGAGGTGCACGTGGTGTAATGGTTATCATTATAGGAAATGGACACGGCGACACGAGTTCAAATCCTGGGCATTTCACATAGCACTAATACCCTTGGGAAATGTATGAATCCAATTATTCTCCCTCCAGCTAGGGGTAAATAGTAGGGCAGACTGATCCTTTAGCCTTGGTAAGGCAACTAGTCGAGGAGAAGGAAAACTTGGAGTTCAAAACTGTTAAACTCCGCTTGAAAATTGACCTTGTGTCATATCCTGCCCGAGCGGAGGGGTTGGTAAATATGGATAAGATCAGTTGGAATTCTGAAAAAACCTGTATAGCTCTATAAACTTGCTACCGCTCGGACTTCAGTGAAAGCCTCTAGTTATTACTGATGTGGCTACACAGAGGAAACCTAAAAAGGGAAACAAATTTCGTCCTTCTTGCAAACCGTGACCAAGCCACAAGAACCAATGAACATAAAAATTAGAATTGATAAGTCTCAGGAAAATAATAAGTGTAGAATTTACGGACAAATATAGGTGAATGCAGCAAACTTGCTCAGAAGGGGTAAAACGGCTGGCTCGACTGGATTAAGATGATGGTCCACAGGGAACTATGCAAAATATTGAAGTTTGAACATAAAAACCAATGGCAAATACACATATCTTTCTGAGGAAATTAGACACAAAAAAACTTGTCCAGTCGGCTCGGACTGTAGAATACACCAATTACATCTCTGCTGAGAGTTAAGACCTCCTCCCAACGATTGTCCTGGGTATAACCCTAGACAATCTGATGATGAGGTTCCAGTAATGCTGGAGCTTTAGGGAATGCGTAATACCCCTTCATTGCCATCGCTCCCAGGCCCACTCTGGCCCGGAGTGATAGCATCTGAAAGGCTCCTATCTATGGGTCAAATAGAACTAAACTGTGTAATTTTGCTAAACTGAATAGCTTGAAATAGAACGGCTTCTGTGTATAAACATGGATTAATTAAATGATTTGACATTCAACTGTGTGTAAACAAAAAACTGTTCTCATTCTAAATTGAATTGTTTGAGACTTTTATCAAAATGACCTAATTCGGCGTTAAATGACCAGAAAAGGGTTGATACGCCGTAAAAAAAAAACAAAAAACAAAAAAAAAAAAAAAACAACCAACCAAACAACTTGAGATAAAAACAGATCACCCTGTTAAAGCCGAAAGAGAGTTGATAAGAATTTAAAAAAAATTATCAGCTAGTTGAGAGTGAAAACAAAGAAAAAAGGATGGTGAAGAAGTACCAAAAACGAGTCAGAGAGCTGAAACGACTTTATTACATAAAGGTGAAAGTAATACCAATCATTGTCGGAACACTCGGATCAGTCTCCAAGAAAAAAGAAAAAAAGTAAGAATTAAGAGAGAACGAGGAAATTTGAAATCTAAGAAAAAATTAAGACTATCCAAGAATACTTAGGAGAGTTCTGGAAGATGAAAGAGACTTGCTGTCACTTGGAGTATTGTGAAAACCCCCAGTTACTACTAATATGAACCACTCGCAATGAGTAAAATAACAATAGAGTCTTCGAACGATAAACTAAAGAAATTGCTTATTAGATGACCTGGACATGGTTAAGTCAGGGAAACCTCAAGAGCAAAACCGAATCTTTATTAATAGCAACACAAAATAATGCCATAAAGACCAATTATGTTCAAGCAAATGTGGATAATACGCAACAGAATACAAAATGTGGTTTATGTAGAGACAGAAGAAACTGGTACAACAGTAATACAAGAGTTGATATGACAGGATAGGGAAGTTGATCCACAGAGAACTGTGCAAGAGATTGAAATTTGACTATGCTGGAAATTGGTCTATGCACAAACCAGAATCTATCCTTAAAAATAAGACTTGAGACTTTGAAATTCAGACAGACCACCAAATCCAATCCCAAAATCCAAACCAAGTATTAACTGACGGTAAAAAATAAAATTAAAAATTAAAAAATAGACATCTTGTAGATTTTTACTTTCTTGCGAACAATTAATTGAAAGCAAAAATAAATAAATAAATAAATAAATAAACAAAAAAATACACAAGTACCTAAAGCATTGTTGACATTGGACAAAATACTGAGAAGAGTCCTGGAGAATTGGGGAGACTTGCTTTTTTTAGGGCGTATCAACTCTTTTCTTATCATTTAACGCCGAATTAAGTCATTTTGATAAAAGTTTCAAACAATTCAATTTATTATGAGAACAGTTTTTTTGTTTACACACAGTTAAATGTATATATATATATATATATATATAAACACACACACACACACACACACACAAACATATACATATATATATAGTATCTTAAGGTAACTTCTTAATCTCTTCCCCCCTCCACCCCACGTGTCTATTCTGTTTTATTTATCCATTGGATCTGAAGAAGTCCTGTTATATTTTTCTTGGTGTTTTTGGTTTACACCAGAAACTGAAAAACAGGATGGAAATAAATTTATAATCCTAAATTAACCGGTCTTTGGTTTTTTCTTAAAGATATATATATATATACATGCACATATATATATCTTGCGTGTGCACGACAAAATCTCTTGGACATAAAAGTGACGGTGATACCCGTAGTAGTAGGAGCCGTTGGAACTGTATCCAAGATTTTTAAAAAATAGACTCGAGAAACTAGAGATCAGAAGAAGGATCCCTGCCACCCAGACCACAGCACTTTTAAAATCAGCAAGGATACATAGGAGATTCTTAAAGACCTGAGGAGACTTGTTACCACTTGGTCACTCCAGTGAAAAACCATCAGTTAAAACATGAGTAAAAAAAAACTCTCATAGAATGAAAATTATTATAATTACTATTTTTTACTCATTAGATTTTTTCACATCAGCGTAAGCTGATGATCTTTCACTGGAGATTGTGTGACAGCAAGTCTCCCCAAGTCTTCAGGACTCTTCTCAGTATTCTGGCAGTTTTAAATAATGCTG
>CAUZXS010003124.1:130000-133299 GCA_963585895.1 Sepioteuthis lessoniana
AAACTGACCCCTGTTTGGACTTATTTGCAACTAACTGACCTTATTTAATACTCCAATAATCTTAACACTTTTTCCCCTCAACTCTTGTTTCATATCAGCTTCCTATTTTTCCACACATTTTTTTCTTTTTTTTTCTTATTTATAATTGTTTTAAAACAAACTCAAAAAATCTTTTATTGGCCGCGTCCGTGTATGTTCGTATTTGAAAAAAAAAAAAAAAAAAAAAAAAGAACCAAAAAAACAAACAAACAAACAAACAAAATGAAAACAAACAAAACCAAAAAAAGTCGGCCTCAAAAATAAATATCTTTAATTTTTTTTTTTTTTTCATAGTATATTAAAACAAACCAACATTTAACAATAAATCACTCTCTTCTCAGACAACGTCAACTCAACTCACGCAAATACTATCGTTTCTCAATATTTTTCTAAACGTATTGTCCGAACGTTATATATATATATATATATATATATATATATATATATATATATATATATATATATATATATATATATATATATATATACGTTTTCGATCATTGACGTATTCTTTCCATACTTGTTTTTTTTTTTTTTCAATCCCAGATTCTTTTTTAAAATAAAGGAAAATAAACCTTTCTTTCTTTCTTTCTTTCTTTCTTTCTTTCTTTCTAACAAAATACAGCCAAACAGGTCTATATTAACCAAACCAGGTCAGTTTCAAAAACACACACACACACCTACTCTTTTTATATTCACATGCTTCTATGAAGGGGCAACAACATTCTTGTCCTGATAGGAAGTAAGAATCTTTCAGTAGAAAAAAAGATCAAAACAAAACAAAACACAACAAAAACAAAAACAAAATCAAGATTAAAAAACGTTGTTATCTCTTATTATGAAGATTTACAACCTTCTGGTAAATATGCACGGGAAAAGAGAGTTGATGTCTTTTGATGTGCAGAAGATGGGATTATTTGTCTTGTAGTAAAGTGAAACGAGGGGGTTTCAAAAACTGCGTGTGTGTTTTGCGTGTGTGTCGTCACTAAAACAATTCCATCGTTGTATTGGCAGAAAGACACAATAACAACGGTGTTCGAATAAGTCGAAAGAAATAAATATTTAAAAAGGAAAAAAAAAAAAATTAGGATAGATAGATAGATAGATAGATAGATTTGAGTATTTCTTTCTTTCTCTCTCCCTTTCTATTGCTTACACTGACTCTCTCTCTCTCTCTCTCTCTTCCTCTGTCTCAGTTTCTCTCTCTCTTTTAGTTGACGAATTAAAGTTACAAGAATTTTTTCTGGTTTAACATGATTCTTGTTCATACTTTTTGTTTTCATTATCAGGATTATTATTATTATTGTCACCAAAACCAAAACACACAGTTATAATTAATAATAATAATAATAATAATAATAATAATAATAATAATAATAACAATAATAATAATAACAAAAGTAAGATTTTAAAAAAGATACTCGGCACTTATTATTAGGGTCTTTTGCACCCCCCCTTTTACCCATTTTTGCTAACTGTTTTTTTTTTCCTATTTAGTTTCAAATAAATATCTTCTCAATACCTTTATTCACCGATTCTATCAATCTATCTGTGTTTATTTACTTTATAATATTTGTTTGTTGTTTTTGTTTTGTTTATTTTATTTTATTTATTTATTTTACTCTTGCTGTAATAATTAAGTATGAGACAAGAACCTACCTACTTACTTATCTTGAGTTCCTCCACCCTCTCTGGGTAGGTGCGTACAACCGCCACCTTTTCACAATCACATACTTACGCACACCTACCTACCTAGATAGAACACATGTATACATTGGTCCGTTTCGTCATCTCCCCTTACTGCCTATATCTCGAACTATCTATCTATCTATCTATCAATTTATCTATCTATCTACCTCTCTCCCTCTCCCTCACTTTCTCTCTCTTTCTCTCTCTCTTTCTCTCACTCTCTCTAACGTATGTTGGTGTTGAGCTCTCACTCTCTCTCTTACACACACACACACACACACATAGAGACTCGAGTTAGATATATTTTGCACAGCGAAATATTTCCCAACGCGCCATCTGGAGTTACGTATTCGAACTAAACCAGAAAGAACAGGAACATAACCTTCTTACAACTGTATTAGCTGCTCTTCTTGTCAGTATAAAATCGTCTACTACGTATCTTTCGTTTGAAAAAAGCGAGGAACAACGCCATATAACAGTCTTTACGCAAACCAAATTAACACGTTTACGTATATAAGCACGTTTATTAGTCAAATACGTATACTACTCGTACTTTCACTAAACAAAACAAAAACAAAACACGACACATGCTTGAATGCACAAACCCTAGATATGTATGTACATATACAAGTTGATTATATTACTTTCGTCGTTTTAGATACAACATAATCTGTGGATTTATTGCTCGTCTATTCTTTATTCTTGTTTTTTTTTTTTTTAATTACGATTATTTAAAACTTTTGACCGTCAGTAACACCACAGCTTCGACGACAACATCGGAAAAAAGAAACAAGCTTGGATTTTAAAACATCTTCGATGTGAACGACAAACAGTTTTCAACAAGAGAAGAGAAATCGTTTTTTTTTTTTTGTTGTTTTTTTTTTTTTTTTAAGTATTTTGGTGTTTTGTTTTATTTTGTTTTGTTTTGTTTTTGTTTTTGGGGGGGTTTTGTTTTTTTTTTTGTTTTTTTTTTTTTGTTTTTTTCAGGAGGTTTTGCCGAAACAGGACTTGGCCCACTACTAGTACTCATTCCTAATACTACTACTACTACTTCTACTACTACTACTACTACGACTACTCCATTTGTCTTTCTTTCCATGTGCTTAAGCAGGATTGTATACGCTGCCAACAAGGCCAACAAGACACAAAGTGTGTGTGTACGCAATAATATTAAAAACATTTGTGGTTGCTTCAGACCAACCACTTGATCAGATTCGAAAAAAAGGGATGTAAATAATTTTGGATTTGACTGCACGAATTTTTACAAACACACACACACAAAACCCCTCCAAAAAGAGGAAAAAAAGAAAAAAAAATACAAGTGGATTTTTCACCTTCGTACGGATATTTATAAATAAATATATATATACATATATATTTAAACGCACACACATACATATATATGTGTAAGTATACATATATGTATATATATACATTGGGGTTGTTTTATTAAAAAAAAGAAAACACCACACGAAACTTCATCTTCTTCGTCAAAAAGCAAATTTATCTCTAGATAAAAATCAGGATGTCTTTCAATTTGGAGGCTCCGAATATATAAGTTAAAAAAAAAC
>CAUZXS010003125.1:0-40329 GCA_963585895.1 Sepioteuthis lessoniana
CTTGTGGTTTAGTGGGGAATCCCTGTAGCATAAAGTCCTTGTAGTTTAGTGGGAAATCCCTGTGGCATAATGGGGGTGAAGAAGTCTCTGTAGTTTAGTGGGGAATCGCTGTGGCATAATGGGGGTGTAGAAGTCCCTGTAGTTTAGTGGGGAATCCCTGTGGCATAATGGGGGTGTAGAAGTCCCTGTAATTTAGTGGGGAATCCCTGTGGCATAATGGGGGTGTAGAAGTCCCCGTGGTTTAGTGGGAATCCCTGTGATATAATGAGGGAGAGGAATTCCCCGTAGTTTTGTGAGGAATCCTTGTGACATGATAGGTGGGAGAGGAAGTTTCTGTGGTTTAGCGGGGAATCTTAGAGTCATAATGGGGAGGGGGAAGGAAGTTCCTGTGGTTTAGTGGAAAATCCCTGTGGCATAATGGATGGGGGGGGAAGTCCTCTTGGTTTAGTAGGGAATCCCTCAGGCATAATAGGTGGAGGAGGAAGTCCCCTTGGTTTAGTGGGGAATCCCTCGGGCATAATGGGTGGGGGAGGAAGTCCCCTTGGTTTAATGGGGAATCCCTATGGCATAATGGATGGGGGAGGAAGTCCCCTTGGTTTAGTGGGAAATCCCTCGGGCATAATGGGGGAAGTCCTGATGGTGTAGGAGCTAACATGCTGGACTGCAAATTTATCGTAAACTAGTTCAAACTCCAACTGCTCTGTTACATTTACTTTTGGACTAATGCCCTTGTTAAAAGGTATGAACCCCTTTATCCTCCCTATCAATGGTTTAAATTGTACCACTAGGTTTGGTTTCTTTGTTTAATGGCATATCAACCTTTGTAGGTTATTTAATGCCAATGCTATTCTCCTAGAAGAACAGTAGGGGTACTATTTAACCCATAGCTGGGAGGATAAGGGGGTTCATACCTTTCCCAAGGATATTTGCCCGAAAGTGAACGTAATAGCGCAACTGGAGTACGAACTCGCGTACTACGATTCCGCAGTCCATCACTTTAACCATTACACCACGAGGACACCCCCCATTGTACCACTAGTTTTTCTTTAAGAATGGCTTTGGCATTAAATAACCCACAAAGGTTGATATGCCATTAAACCAAACCAAACCAAATATATCTAGTAGGCCAAACAAATTCACTTGATTACAACCAAATTTGATGATATAAACTAGATATTTTTTATAGAATTTCTGATTTTACTGAATTGACCTTGAATGTATTCTAGTTTTTCATTTTGGTATGCTTTGGCGAGTTCTTTCTGAGTTTTCTATTGGATTTCTTCTGTAAGAGGTACTGGTCTCTACATGAGTTAATGATAAAATAAAACTAGAATTCTTCTAAGTTGATCCCTTGTTTGTCTTACAGTATTTGTAAAGAATGGCCCCATCCCATGAAATTTAAACTCATTTTTTTTATCTCAGAAGTATATAAAGTATGAGACATTATCAGCCGAAAATTTCCTTCCTTTCAAACTGGTTATGTTAATATGTAACAGGGTTTTCTTTCAAACTTATGTTATTATGTAACAAGTTTTTTTTCCAAACTTGTTATGCTATTATGTAACAGAGTTTTCTTTCAAACTTATGTTAATATGTAACAAGATTTTCTTTCAATCTTGTTATGTTATTAGGTACCAAGGCTTTCTTTCAAACTTATGTTAATATGTAACAGGGTTTTCTTTTAAACTTGTTATGTTATGTAACAAGGTTTTCTTTCAAACTTATGTTATTATGTAACAAGATTTTTCAAACTTGTTATATTATTATGTAACCAAGTTTTATTTCAAACTTGTCATGTTATTATGTAACAAGATTTTTCAAACTTGTTATATTATTATGTAACAAAGTTTTCTTTCAAACTTGTTATGTTATTATGTAACAAGGGTTTTCTTTCAAACTTGTTATGTTATTATGTAACAAGGGTTTCTTTCAAATGTTATTATGTAACAAGTCTTGAAGAGATGCTTGTGACATAATGGTTATTTTTAATGAAAATGAACACAGCAAACTAAATCCGAATCTTGGATAAGGCTCTTTGCATTTTACATTGTGCTATCTTTGGAAAAGGTATGAACTCAACTCTTCTCTTCTTGGCTATGGGTGAATAATAAGGTAGGCTCAGGTATTTGGCTTTGGTGTAGCAAATATTCTAGGAGAAAGAAATCTCGGAATTTAAACCTGTTAAATTCCACTAAAAAATTGAGCTTATACAAACCAGATTTTAAGATAAAATGTTCTTGTAAATTGTTATTTATTACTCATGGTGATGAGTATTATCCTTCATCTTCCTAATTTTAGTCTATCCTGTTGTCTAGGGTTGTAGCATATATTGACTGCATCCCTTCAGAGGGGTAAGACCCCGCCCCGTTCACAGATACTGTTTTAAATAATAAATACACACCCACTTTTACATATTTATTAATCTTAATATGTATACAAACAAACTTTTTAAAAGTTTTAAAAAATGCTTAAAATTTTAGACTCACCTGGCTGTTCCAAAAGCAGCTACAGAATCTTATTGCTGGTAAAAATTGACATTTTTTATTCCTAGAAAAAAAAATGAATAAGTACATAAATAATAGATTTTATTTTGATATTTAAAGAAAAAAAAAGTTCTCAATATTTAATTTGAACATTTTGAAAATTTTGAGTTATATTCTAACTTCTTGAAAATTTCTTAGAAACAAAGAAAAATATTCTCACATTTTTCCTACAGAATATCACCATAATATTTGTTATAAGACACACTATTTTCCCAGATTTTTCAGCCCAAACATTAAATTTTTTCTGGCCACAAGCTTCACCATATTCACCATAGTCATTCACCATATATTTTCTTGTTTGGCCATTCTAATCTATAGGGTAGCGGCTGTGTGTTTGTTGTTTCTCACAGTGACATTTTTGTACATTTGCCGTTCTAAGACGTTAGGAGTATTTAGACATGCGAAGGTCCGACCCAAATTTTCAAAGTCTAGGAGTGTAACGTTACACCCTCACCCCCACCACATTATCTCAGTCTTCTAACCATTCCACTTCTTACGCTGGCCGGTGATCAACTAGTGGTTCGAGGGGGTAACGCACATTTCTTTACCTACACAAGAATACGATCGAGGGAACGGAGAAAATAGAAGGACAAACGAACAAACACGAACAAAGCTTGGGGTTAACCAAGAGCCGAGGAAGGTATGCAACACTTTGCATTCCTGATAACATATATGGACTAACGCTAGCGTGGGTTACTAGCGAAAATTCCACAAAGCTACTGGAATCAGACTCATCTTGACTCACTGTCGCTGGACCCTATCCCATGCTGCCTCGCCTCTCTGCTCCGGTGTCCGGTGTTGACTGCCCCTGTCCGTGGTTCCACGCCAACTCTCTGCTGCTCGCCTCTCTGCTGTCCAGCGCCAACTGCCCTTGTCCGGGTCCCCCGTCAACTGCCTCTCTCGCGTCCCCTTCGCACTCCCGGATACGGCGAGATTTCATGTCCAAGAATCCTTTGTCTGGTTTCGCGCCAAAACAGACAAATGAATCGTCTGCTTTGGCAACCCACCCACATAGTGCTACAGGAGGACGAATGCTAAATTACGCTCTGGACCTTAATTATTTTTCACTGCAAGGAGGAAGAACTTTAAATTACTTGCTGTATTGTTGCCTCCCTTTTTTATTTAATTCACTACACATTTTCTACGATATTGTTATGCCATGTACACTTTTTCTCGTGCATATACTGTCATGTCAACTGTCCGTCATGAAAATCCATAAGAATCTAAAGAATTTTTTCTGTGATAGATAAGCTTTGTGACTTTAGTCTTCTTTAGGAGGGGTCTATGCAATGCATTCTTATAGTAAAGCTATTCTGATACATTCCCCGTAGTAAAATCATTTGCTATGTACTCCCTATAGTAAAATCATTTTCAATGCATTCCTATAATAAAAATTATTTGCAGTGCATTCTTATAGCAAAATTATTTGCAATGTAATTCTTATAGTAAAGTCATTTAGAAATCATTTCTATAATAAAATCATTTGCAATGCATTTCTATAATTAAATCACTCGCAATGCATTTCTATTTAATAATCATTACCAATAGATTCGTATAGAAAAATCTTTTGCAGTGCATAGCAATGATAGATTATTTTGTGATGCAATAATACAATAAATTAATTTGTAACATTATCATGTTTGTATAAAATAAATTTCCTTTAATTTTTATATATACTTTTTGCTGTATTATTAAATCTAATGATTTGAGTGAATGAAAGTTTTGAAGCATTTGATAAATTTTATCTATGATATAACAGTTTACATTAAAAAGAAACTTGTAATAATGTAAGGACTATTAAGATGGAAATGTCTTTTTTACCTTGGAATTAAGACTGGAGGCAGCAAAGTTAAATAATAATTCATTGCCACAGCATCATAGAGAGATGAGAGACCAGGATTAACATTTGGATTATATCCTAGTAAAAAAAGAAATAAAAAGAATGTGTAATTCTTAGAGTAAAATCATTTGCAAAGTAATTTTTATAGTAGAATAAAAAAGAAGGAAAATGGATCCTATCTATACTTATTATGACAGTTCAATGTTCATTTCATTGAAAATAAAAATATACAGAGTCGGCCATCAATAAGTACAAGAAAGACGATGATTTGGCCAACTGAGGGATAAATGTTAATTCAGAATACAGTTCTACATTTCTTTGGAGTATAAATAATTTTGTGTGTGTAGTTATTGTTGTTGTTGTTTGTTTTTAATGATTTATTAAGCTTTTTGCATGAATAGGGCACACAATGAGATTCAAATTTACTCATGAAGGTTTGCTAGTCTAGCTTGCAAGCCATTACACTACCTGTGGCACTCTGTTTGTTTCTTTTTAATAACTCTTATAAAAGAATACCCTCTTTATTTAGCAATGAAGTCATTTTGTATTGGGCAATCATTATCAACACACACCAACTCAAATTAACTATTATTAACAAAACAGCCATGCAAACTGGAATTAGCTGCTAGAGCCACCTTTCATTGACAAACTGCAAATTAGCCATTAGTAAGGAGGAGACAACTTAGAATAAACTGATACATTAACAGTATAAATTATTAATTAATAAGCTTAAAATAAGAATTATTAAAATTACACAAATAGATTGAAATAAAAATAAAATTTCCACACTACATATACTACACTCTCTTCCAGTGAAATAACTTTAGTCAACACTTCCTCATAACTCCTAATGCAAGGGTCAGGAAAAGCAGTATGGATATAAAGTAAGTGAATGGCTTATACATAATTGAATAAATAGATAAATGAATAAAGCAGACAGTTTCTAAATAGCCAGGCTGACACAGTTTCTTCCAGGCAGCAGTCATGTGAATACTGCTGTATGGATGCACCACTTGGACGCTAACAAAATGGGTGGAGAAGAAGCTAGACAGCAATTACACAAAAATGTTGAGAACAATATTGAACAAGTCCTGGCGGCAACACCCAACAAAGCACCATCTATACGGCCACCTGCCTCCTATCATGAAAACTATCCAAGTTAGATGAACCAGACCTGCAAGACACTGCTGGAGAAGCAGGGATGAGCTCATAAGAGATGTACTCCAATGGACCCCCACATATGGCCGAGCAAAAGCAGGACGACCAGCTAGAACATACATACAGCAGCTATGTGAGGATACGGGATGTAGCCCTGAAGACCTGCCATAGGCGATGAACAATAGGGAACAGTGGCGAGAGAGGGTCAGGGATATCTGTGCTAGCGGCACGACATGATGATGATGATGAGGGAGGACTGGAGGTCCAAGGATTGTGTGTGCCTGTGTGGAGTGGGTGGAAGTGAGGGGACGACTAATATCCTTTTGGAAGTTGACAGTGAGAAGTGATAAGGTACAGACATCAGTTGAACACTAGTGACAAAGATGTAAGGAGACGAAAATTTATGAGCCACAAATACAGGGGGCACTCCAAGAGGGAGCGTTAGACCCAGCAGACAAGGATGTTAGAACCAGGAAAAAAATTCAAGGTCTGTGTCTGCTCTCTCTTTCCCATCATGATATGTTGCTTATTTTTGTTTCCATGTTCGTCAACTTGTTACCATAGCAGCGTTACAATGGGGTCCAAAGCAATGGTACATGGAGAAATGCTGAGAAATGCTGATTTACTAGAAGTAAAGAGAGACTTTATTTTATTTGCTATGAAAATCCTTTCACTGCAATGTGCATCTATAATCAAAATACTTAAGCCTATGGGATTAATTCCTTTGTCTACCAAAGAATTTCTGCTAGTGACTGCTAGATGGTATTGACAAAATAACAGAGCTTATCATAAAATAAAAAGGTATGAAGATTTCATTCCCTTTTCCAGTGCTGGACTTACCTATAAGCTAAATAAATTATAGCTTAAGGCCACACACACTTAGGACCTCATTTTTAAAAAATATATTTCTATTTTATAAGTTTTTATTCTTTAACCCTAATTAATAAAAAATTATATATACATATATAAAACTTTTCTGGCCACCCTTGTATATATATATTTTGAAATAAATTTGCTGTACATGCATGTATATGAATGTATGCACACTCTCTTCCTCTATATATCATCATCATGTCGTGCCGCTAGCACGGATATCCCTGACCCCTCTCGCCACTTCTCCCTATCATTCATCGCCTCTGGCAGGTCTTCAGGGCTACATCCCATATCCTCACCTAGTTGCTGTGTATATGTTCAAGCTGGTCGTCCTGCTTTTGCTTGGCCATATGCAGGGGTCCATAGGAGTACATCACTTATGAGCTCGTCCCTGCTTCTCCAGCAGTGTCCTGCATGTCTGGTTCATCTAGATTGGATAGTTTTTGCAATGGGAGGCAGGTGGCTGTATAGTTGGGGCC
Organism: Sepioteuthis lessoniana; assembly: GCA_963585895.1. Classification (NCBI taxonomy): domain Eukaryota; kingdom Metazoa; phylum Mollusca; class Cephalopoda; order Myopsida; family Loliginidae; genus Sepioteuthis; species Sepioteuthis lessoniana. The sequence continues at coordinate 6,894 of CAUZXS010003125.1, forward strand.
TTGTAGGGTGTTGCCGCTAGGACTTGTTCAATGATCAGAAAAGTTCACATGATGATGTCATATCTACTGTTGATTACTTTTATGATCAGTAGGATCCAAGCACTACAACACTGATTGTAGAAATGTGTGGACTGCAAAGGAGACTATTGAAAAATAAATAAACATCATTTGATCACATTCCATGAGTATTCTAATCAGCCAATGAACTTTTCAGCTGACCATTGTACATATATATAGATATATATATATATATAAAATTAATAATTATCTTAAATTTTCTTTACCAAAAGGGCCTCTGCATGTGAAAGTCCAACCCTGCTTTTGACTTGCAAAATGACCCTGAGAGCCAAACTCAACCTTGTTCTCCAGGAAAAGAATTTTTTCTATAGTATACCTTGGATATACTGAACATGCTGCTACAAGATAGTACACAGTATTTAATGTCTTAAAATTACTTTCATACATACAGGAATTCTTAATAATTCCACAAATTAAACAAGTAAGGAACACTACTTAAATATATATGTAACTTAAAAAGCTAAAATAATTTTATGCCCTGTTTAATAACAAAGTTCTTACCTTTATATGGTTCAATTGTTTCATTTAACAGTTTAGGGAGCCAATCATATAAAATTATTTTCTGCAATAAATAAATAAATTCAATACAAAATATTAAAGGATAATTTGTATCAAAGAATATAGAAATCAAAATTCACAATAAAGAAAAAATATACAGGATGATAAAAAAAATTGATATCATTTGAGATGTGGAGAGTGTTTCAGAAAAATTGATATCATTTTATATTCTGATAATTTGACTAATTCTCATTCAAATGATCTCAAAATTTTAACAGCATGCATAGAAATAACTCAAAATTTTATGTCTATGTTTAAATTCCTTTTCTTTTTCCGCAGAAAAGGAATTCTATATCTGAAAAGAAAAAGCATAAAACACTAAACATAAAATTTTGAGTAGTGAATAATTATATACAGTCCTTCCTGCGTATAAAGATTATGCTGAAGAAGATATCTGGTATCTTAGGGTTGTCTCTCTGAGAACTTTTAATGACACTGTCTCACTGAATGTCTGGTGGAATCTATCTGACTTGATTTTAGATTTTGTACTAAGACTTCTGGGTTCATCACGTGGTTAGTATATCCAATCATAGAGAGCCTCTCCCTCACTCACTTCATACACAGGAATTACCATTTTACTGACCCAAGAGAGTTAAACTAGCAATAATTATCCATATTATATACAGGTTGTGAACCGGCTCATTGGCCTATTGGGTAGAGTGTTCACCAATGGTCCGGGAGACCTGGCTTCAATCCCAGGTTGCGTCATACCAAAGACTTTAAAAATGGTACTTGATACCTCCTTGCTTAACACTCAGCAATATAAGGAACGCATCAAGGGTAAAGTGGAGCAATCCAGGGAAAGGAGTAGCACCCTCCCCTACACCTCGGTGTAGTAGCTATTGAAAAGGGAGCCTTCTGGTCGCCCTCGACTACGGTCGCCAACTTTATATACAGGTTGTAAAATGGTCATTATTAAAAATAAAAGAAAGTTGAGATGCTTTTATTACAGTTTAGGAATAATTATCTAAGGACATTTTTATTTGTTTTTCTTTATTTACTATGGATTTCTGCCTAGTTTACCCTAAGCATAATATACTGAAGACGATATTGGGTTAAATATTTCAAATAAATATTTAACTATTGTTTTTCAGACATGGAGGCAGTACTAACCTTTTGGGTTTCTAAGCCTTTTTTTTTATTTGGCAAGGTGACCACTAAGACGAAGAAAATTCCCTATTAGCAGCTCAACACCTGACCAAGACAGAGAGTGTCTTAGTGCATTTAAGGAAGGAGACAGTCATCTGCCTCTCATGAGGATTACTTAGAGAGTGAGTACGTCTTATGAGATGGATACCCTTTTACAGTGAGGAGACAATAAACTATAGAGAATGGGAGACAGATCTCATTTAAAAATTATCTCTTAATATAGTTTAAAACCTTTCCAAGTATAGCTCTAATAATTCTTGGAAGCTTGTTTAAAATCAGGTGAAAAGCAAGATAGTGTAGGGAGACAATAGTTGATTTCCTTCAGATTTGTGGGCATGTCTTTGGATATCACTTGTCCGTTGAGATCATGTTAGAGTTCGGAGCCCTTTGTCTTCCTTTTTCAGTTCCTGTTCTTTGAAAAGACAAGACCACTTTTTGTATTTCTGTTGATTGAACAGATCTGGTATTGTCACCTGGTGAATGACATCATCATTTGCCTCACTATTGAGATGAAACCCTTCAAAGAACACAAGACTTTTCACCATTTCGGTATGACTTTTATATACTGTTCAGTTATAGAACAAAGTACACATTTCATCTATTTGGGACACACTTATGTATTATGGTAATATTTCTCATTAAATGTCCAATATATGTATTATGGTAATATTTCTCGTTAAATGTCCGATATATGTATTATGGTAATATTTCTCGTTAAATGTCCAATAGATGTATTATGGTAATATTTCTCATTAAATGTCCGATAGATGTATCATGGTAATATTTCTCATTAAATGTCCGATATATATATTATGGTAATATTTCTCATTAAATGTCCGATAGATGTATTATGGTAATATTTCTCGTTAAATGTCCGATATATGTATTATGGTAATATTTCTCCTTAAATGTCCGATAGATGTATTATGGTAATATTTCTCCTTAAATGTCTGATAGATGTATTATGGTAATATTTCTCGTTAAATGTCCGATATATGTATTATGGTAATATTTCTCCTTAAATGTCCGATAGATGTATTATGGTAATATTTCTCGTTAAATGTCCGATATATGTATTATGGTAATATTTCTCCTTAAATGTCCGATAGATGTATTATGGTAATATTTCTCCTTAAATGTCCGATAGATGTATTATGGTAATATTTCTCATTAAATGTCCGATAGATGTATCATGGTAATATTTCTCATTAAATGTCCGATATATATATTATGGTAATATTTCTCATTAAATGTCTGATAGATGTATTATGGTAATATTTCTCCTTAAATGTTCGATATATGTATTATGGTAATATTTCTCATTAAATATCCGATATATTTATACTCGGTGTAATGGTTACCTTTAAAGGAAAATGAAATGGCGATCCAAGTTCAAATCCTGGATAGTGCTGTTTGCTTTTCACGTGGCACTAATATCTTTTGGAAAGATATGAATCCAACAATTTTCCCACCAGATATAAATAGTAAGTCAAACTGGGTTTTTGGTCTTGGTATAGCAACCAGTATAGGAGAAGGAAAACTCTGAATTCAAACCTGTTAAACTCTGCTTAAAAAATTGACCTTGTGTCATATCCTGTTTGTATGGAGAGGTTGAGTAAATCCATTGATATTTATACAAGCTATTTATGTTTCCTTTCATTCATTCAATGTTAGCATATCAATGAATATACTAATGCTAATATTGGAACTTGACTGGTAACATCTCAATAAGAACTGGGTGAGTCCTCATGATATAATAGTTAAAACACTTGACTCCAGTTTTGAAGTAAGAGAGTTATGTCCAGTTGTGCTATTATGTTCACTTTTAGACTAATACCCTACGGAAAGATATGTTGGTTAAATAGTATCACTGCTGTTCTTCAACAAGGATAGATTTGGCAGTAAATAACCCATGAAGGTTGATATGCCATTAAATAAAGACTTTTAGAAGTAAGAGTTATGTCCAGTTGTGCTATTATGTTCACTTTTAGACTAATACCCTTCGGAAAGATATGTTGGTTAAATAGTATCACTGCTGTTCTTCAACAAGGATAGATTTGGCAGTAAATAACCCATGAAGGTTGATATGCCATTAAATAAAGAAAGCCAAGAAAATCAATAAGAGCCTTAAATGTATGGATTGATTGATAGACATTTAGTGAATTATCAGAATTGTTATTTTTTTTTATGGGTTTTGTGTCTGTGGTAGTTCATCTCGGACTCACCTGTAGAGTTGCAATGACTTTGGAACGAGCTTTATAAAATAAATCTTCTTCACTTAATTTTGATTTTCTGAATTGCTTTACAAGAAAGTTGTGCCATCGGTAAAACAAGAGACTTAATGAGAGGAGGGCAGGATTTTCATGGGAATGAGAGTCTCCAAATTCTGAAATAAGGCATTTAAGAATCATTATTTAATTCATGCTATATTGAGGAAAAATATTAAAACAACTTTTGGCAGCATATTTTTTTACAACAAGCAAAGAAAAATCAATAATTGAAAGAAAGAAGTTTTTTTAAATATATATTTGTGTAATGTGTTGACCTTTATCTCTCTCATTCTCTCTCTTTGGTCTTTTTCTGGTGTTTCTTGTCAAACTTAGGAGCCTTCATGTCAAATTCAGGAAACTTCACAGAACTTCACACTGAACCCTTAACTTAATCCACATGTAACATACCCATGATACGGATATGTGAAACGTACATAGAATGTTCATAACTCATATATAGATAACATAGGAATCCCGAAACACAAAAAACACTTACGACTTCTTAGTTCAGGTCCGAAACTTTTTATTACCTTTGAGTTAAAGGTTTTTCAACATAAGGAGAGAGGCACAATCTTTCTATGCTGATTTTTCCATCTGTGCGGCACCCGCTGCAAGGCCACGGCAAACTCCAAAAGTCAACTGTCTTCTTCGGACGCTAAAACTTGACTCTCTAACTTTTTTTTCAAATCCCCAAAATCCTCCGCGCACTCTTCGGGAACCTTCACAGAACTTCAAATTACATCCTTTATTGAATACACGGGGGTTGCCTGTTCTGATTCCGTTAGCCATAACCGGGTACAAGTGTTAAGTATTCCTGTATTGTGACTCACCTGTAGTGAGGATTGAATCTGCAACCTCCAGATGATTGTCTCCTTAGAAGCTTAGGGAACCAATACCTATAACCATAACACCATGTGTCCTGCTGGACAATTCAGAGTGAATTTTTGGAACTTATAAACTTAATGTTCTTACTTGACTAGAATTACTACAATTATGTATGATTTTTTTTGAGGTTGCAGGTTCAACCCTCACTACAGGCGAGTAACAATACAGGAATACTTAACACGTACGTACTTAATACGTACCCAGTTATGGCTAACGGAATCAGAACAGGCGACCCCCATGGATTCAATAAAGGACATTGTTTGAAGTTCCGTGAAGGTTCCCGAGTTTGACAAACACCTGAAAAAGCCGGAGGACATATAGACCAAAACGTTGTGGAAATAACAATAAAGATTAAGACAATAGTCCGAAAACCCTTAATGATAAAAATCAACAAGCTTCGTCTCAGAAATTTAGACAACTAATAATCGTGGAACTTCACAGATATTCTGATCAATAGAAAACTTACTAGAATATAGTGTGGGTTGGTTAGTTGGTTTTATGGTATGTTGGGTTACTTTATGCTAAAGTCAGTCTTTTTTTAAACAATTATATAGTTTCAAGTACCAAATAATAAACATTTGTAAACAATTAGAGCTTCAAGTAATTATTCTTGATACAGATAATTTGCACATAGTTATATGATTTCAAGTATTCGATTCTAATGATAATTTGTACACATTTATAGGATTTTAAGTAACTAATGATAATAATTTGTAAAAAATTAGAGCTTCAAGTAATTATTCTTAGATTCTTTGGGTCAAACAGATCTAGCATTAGATAGGATTATTTAAAATCATATAACTGTGTGCAAACAAAGGATTATTATTATTATTAAATGGGAATAGTTACTTGAAATTATATGAATATATACAAATTATTAATATTAGATAAGAATAATTGACACCATATAACCATGCAAATTATTTGTACTAAGAATAATTACTTGAAACTATAATTGTTTACAAATATTTATCATTAGGCACCTGAAACCATGTAGTTGTGTATAAATTATTAATATTACATAGGAATACTTGAAACCATATATTTGTGTATAAATCATTAGTATTAGATAAGAATACTTGAAACCATATAATTGAGTATTAATTATTAGTATTAGATAGGAATACTTGAAACCATATAATTGAGTATAAATTATTAATATTACATAGGAATACTTGAAACCATATATTTGTGTATAAATCATTAGTATTAGATAGGAATACTTAAAAAAAAACCATATAATTGAGTATAAATAAAACACAGCTGGTCTCTGTATGTACTGTTTATTTGTTGCTGCCTCCCACCAGACATGACTTGACACAAGGTCAAAAGCCAGAAGGCCGATTAAAGTGAGGATAAAGGGGAGGGGGGGTTGGAAACGAGCTGAAACTCAAACCCTGCTGGTCTATGCTGCTCATCGCCTCATTTGGTGCAATGTGAGCCTGATGAGGCAAGCAGTATTAGATAGGAATATTTGAAATCATATAAATGCGTGCAAAATATTCATTTTAAGAATAATTACCAGAACCTATAATTTTTTAAGAATTATTAGTAGTAGTGACTAAAACCATATAATTGTGAGCAAACAAATGACTATTAGTAAATAGAAATAATTACTTAAAACCATATAACTGTATTAAAAAGTGGTCATTAAATAAAACAACCCATTGAAACCATATAATTGTATATAAATTATTAGTATCAGATAGTAAAAGTTAAAACCATATGTTGTATACGGGAACCTTAAATATTTCAGTATAGTAGTATGTATGCAATGGTCCGGGAGACCAGGGTTCAATCCCAGGTTGAGTCATACCAAAGACTCAAAAAATGGTACTTGCTGCAGCTTTGCTTAACACTCAGCATTATAAGGTATGGATTAAGGGTAAAGTGGAGCAATTCAGGGAATGGAGTAGCACCCTACCCTACACCTTGGTGTAGTAGCTATTGAAAAGGGAGCCTTCAAGTCACCCTCAACTAAAGGGAGACAACTTTACTTTTAGTATGTATGCATTAGTAGTGAGCAGCCAAGTGCTAAGAATTGGTATCTGTATGTCTGGGTAATTCTTTGTCACGTGTGGCACACGACTTTTTATAATGTGGGGGGGGGGCAGACATGAGCTGAAGCTCAAATGTATGGCTAGACCAAAATACCTTAGCCCTGTCGGCAGGCACCAGGCAATAAACCTAATCCTGGCGAAGCAGGTGAAAACCTAGGGGAATAGTCCCCCTGAGGCCAAGGGGGTGTGGGTGTCAGCTGTTCGACACAAATGCTAAGCTTCTCAGCATGCATATCAAGCAGCTTTGACTGACTATCAAAGACCACAGACCGGTTTGCATACCAAGAAACACAGCTGGTCTCTGTATGCACTGTCCACATTTCTCTAAACAACAGTAAACAAGTAGTCATGGACCAGTTCAACTACTCTCAGAACAGGTATGATAGGCTAGTCCACACCACTAATAATAGTTCAAATTATTTGTATTAAAAAGAATTACTTGAAGATATAATTTGACATGCCATAAAACCAACCAACCAAATTTAGTGTATGGAGGTAGGCTGATAGTTAAACCAATGGACCCCCGCATATGGCCAAGCAAAAGCAGGATGACCAGCTCAAACATACATACAGCAGCTATGTGAGGATACAGGATTTAGCCCTGAAGACCTGCCAGAGGCGATGAACGATAGGAAGAAGTGGTGAGAGAAGGTCAGGGATATCTGTGCTAGTGGCACGACATGATGATGATATATACATATTTAAACATTTAACACAAAACATATAGATTCAATAATACAAATGTATTAATCAAAAGTAATACTAACGCCAGTATTTAGTGGGATCAGGATATCTATAGTCGTTGGAGAAAGGAAAGCTTCCAATTGGTAGACGGTATTCATTCCGGGCTGGGAACATGTATAATTGGTCACTGCTTTTGAGTTTGCCTGTGTTCCATTCTCGTAGTGTGTTGGCCCAAACTTCACTGTTACCATATACAACACTTGCGTCAATTAAACTAGTAGCCATATTCACCTGGAATCAAAAATTTCATTAATCACATTTTAGTAAGAAACAAATTTTTCACATACATTAAGGTGGTAAAGTATTTGGTAGATACTTATCCAACCACTCCCCCATGGGTAGGATGAAACACAAGTGTTGAATCATAGATTGACTGAATTTTTTATTTGGCATGTAGTGTAGAATTTGAAGAACCATTAAACGGTGGGAAAGATACCGTAAGTTAACAAAGTGTAATTGGCAGATACTGACCTTTAAATACAGATGAAAATTTGGCTGTCATTGGAAGATTGAAAAGTCAGGTGACTTAAATCCTAGAAGTTAGATTTCAACTTTAAATTAGTTAGTCAAGACCGGTCAAACTGATAGAACATAGGTTTTCATCTGTGGTCAATATGGTCTGATGCTCCTGACCCACATACAGACTTGGTAATATATATGAAATGAATAAAATTAGTTGTGCACACAAGAAAAGAAGACTTTGTATCTTTTATTCATACGAGCAAAGAGAATACAGCAGCCAACAAAGAAGATACAACAGCAATGGGGTTGAGAGAATAATATGGCAGCAAGAAGCAACAACAGACCAAAGAAGAACAAGATGGCTATCTGATGAGAAGACTATATAAGAAACACAATATCAATTTTTCAGTACAGCTGATTGGAATTTTCCTTCTCCAAGACTGGTTGCCACATCAAGGTTAATGAATTCAGTCTGCCCTACTATTTACCCATAGCTGGAGGGAGAATAGTTGGATTCACACATTTTCCAAGGATATTAGTACTATATGACAAAATTTAAAATCCTGATTTTATTATAATTTCTGGTAGAATAGGATCCGTACTTTTGAATGGTAGCATTGAAATTGGCTAATTCAGATAATTGATGGAGATATGATGATTTAAATGTGATTGTTGTAGGACTTAAAGCATAAATGACAGATTTTTTCTACAAAATTTAAAATGTTGATTTTATTGTCGTTTCTTGTAGAATAGAATGTATACTTACAATGCTCCCAGTGAAAGTTCCCAATTGTAAGGATTTATGAAGAAATTAGGTTTAAAAACATCTGTGATGTATTGCTATAAACATTGGGTAAATACATACATCACCATAAAATGTTATAAAATGGAGGTGCCCGTGGTGTAATGGTTATCATCGTAGGAAATGGACACGTCGACATGAGTTCAAATCCTGGATGAGACTGTATTTCACATAGCACTAATACCCTTGGAAAAGGTATGAATCCAATAATTCTCCCTCTAGCTATGAGTAAATAGTAGGGCAGAGTAGGTTCTTCAGCCTTGGTTTAGCAACTAGTCTAGGAGAAGGAAAACTCTGAATTCAAACCTGTTAAACTCTGCTTAAAAATCGACCTTGTGTCATATCCTGCCCAAGCGGATGGGTTGGTAAATAGGATAAAATGGTGTTAAAACAATAAGATTTTTCTGAATAAGATTAGTAAATTTCTTGCCTGGTTCTACATTGCCTACATTGTGTACAGGAGCATGTGAATAATCTATATCTAAGTCACCATGATCAAGATAGATTTTATGGAATTGAGTGAAATTAGTGACCAAGTCTGAATGACAAATACTTACATCACCATAAAATGTTACAATTATTATTGTAAATGTTACTATTATTTCCACCACTAACCTGACTTACATTGCCAACATTATGTATAGCATAAAGGGTATCATCTATATCAAAGTCATCAGGATCAAAATTGACTTCATAGTTGTTAATTCCTCTGAACTATTAGTCTGAATTATATACATATTTACCAACCCCTCTGGTTGGGCAGGATATGACACAAGGTCAATTTTTAAGCGGAGTTTAACAGGTTTGAATTCAGAGTTTTCCTTCTCCTAGATTAGTTGCCTCACCAAGGCTGAAGAACCTAGTCTGTCCTACTATTTTACCCATAGCTGGAGGGAGAATAATTGGATTCATACCTTTCCTAAGGGTATTAGTGCAATGTGAAATGCAATCAGTCTCATCCAGGATTTAAACTCATGCCCATTTCCTACTTTGATAACCATTACACCACGGGCACCTCAGTCTGAATTATATATTATGTATTTTAGAATCTGTCTAGCATGAAGTGACTGATATTTACTTCTTTAGGTTTGAATAGCAAAAACCTTAATGAAAAATATGTCTAAAATAGATGTCAGAATAATGAGAAACTTCTCTAGAATAGGATATTAAAATATGAGAATATGATGATGATAAAATAGAAGAATATGGAGATGTAAAAATATGTCCTGATAAAATGAGAAATAACTTTTTTTGTGTATACAATGTCTCCATTTACAAAAACCTGGGAATGTATTAAGTAACATTATTTCTTTTAAGTTCACAAGCTCATAAAATCTATTTTTATAAACTCGTTTAAAACCTGATTTATTAAATTCTTCCTTGTGACTCTGTATATTGACAAAGTACTGACATTTTACAATTAGATGTCCAAAAGAGGATATATTTGATTTCCACATTTCAAGCTTTGATGTGTACTAGTAAAAACGGACCCCATAGCCATAGCTCAACCACAGATCAAATAACTTCAACCTACAATATCTGTCACTAGTTATTGGTATGTAATGGTTATTAACCAATAGCCCATTGGGAAGGTCAAAGATAATAATGATATAGTAAATTTAGTACATATAACACCTGCAATGTCAAAATACAGGGTGTCTACAAATGAATAGGCAGTTTCAAAAAATTATTCAAAAAATATATATATTTAAGATACTGGCATTCAGGATACACAGTTTTGTACAGAAAGATTTAAAGTTTATTATTTTATTATTAAAGCTTTCAGTTACATCAGGTGATCTATGGTTAATCAGGATGCTAAAAAGTATAGCTGCACTGTCAAAATACAAGGTGTCTACAAATAAATAGACAGTTTCAAAAATCTATTCAAAAAATAGATATTCAAGATATTGGCATTCATGACACTGTTTTTTTACAGAAAGACATAAAGTTTATTATTAAGGCTTTCAGCAACACCAGGTGTTCTGTTGTTAGACAGAGTGCCAAACTCACTTTACTTTCTTTGTTTTTAATGGAATAACAACCTTCATGAACTTACTTACTTCGAGGCTGCAGCCCAGCATTTTAGCCATTACGTCATGGCAACTCCCCTAATTAGAATTCATAATAAAGTGTTTCTGTACAAAACTGTAAGTTTATTTTCAAGGTTTTTGGCAACACCGAGTGTTAATCAGGATAACAAAAACAATAGCTGTCAAGAAGGCATTTTATGTGCTTGTATAATTTACGTAAAAGTCAGACTTCTTGAGAAACCATTAATATCCTAAAAACACTTTGAGCATGTTCATGCAACATTATTCAAGAAATGAAAATAACAGGCAGTGAAAAAAAAAAAAAAAACATTTTTTTATTATTGCCACAAATTCTAATGAAAATTCAATGGTTTAGACATACACAGGAAGTGAGTATTTTCTTTGATTACTGTTACCAAAGTTCCCTTAGTTGTAAGAAAAAGTCAAAATTTTCTGAAAAGAAAATTGTTAGAAATATCAAAAAAATTCTTAAATTTTTTTTTTCCTTGATTTGATATCTTAATCTGTGATTAGACTTTTGCTAATAACAAAAAGTTGATGGAGTTTGAAAAAGGTCAAATTGTGGCATACAATGAATGTGGACCATCACTTGGCAGTTATTACAAAGAAATTGAATTGTCATCATTCAGCAATTGATGTTTACCTTAAAAATTATAAGAAAATTGGAAATTATCCTCAAAAAGAAATTGCTCAGTTGGCTGGGGCTGTAGAATACACTGACTGCACCTCTGTAGAGGGGTAAGACCCCCTCCCTAATGAGTGTTCTGATTATGACACTAAACAATCTGATGGTGAAGTTCCAGCAATGCTGGAATGCGGAGTACCCCTTCATTGCCATTGCTCCCAGGTCCACTCTGGCCTGGAGTGGTAGCACCTGATAGGGCCCTATCTATGGGTTAAATAGAACTAACAGCATACTTATGCTAAAATGAATTGAGTAAACTGAATAGCTTGAAATAGAAATGTTTTTGTCAATTAAACCGTACTTACATTTAAACTGTGTGCTTATGCTTAACTGAATTATTTGAAATAGAAATGTTTATTGACATTAATACTGTATTTACACTTAACTGAATTGTTACATATAACAGCTTGAATAGTTTGAAATAGAAATGTTTTTGACCATTAAACTGTGTACTTATGCTAAACTGAATTGTTTTGAATAGAACAGATTATTTACATAAAAATGGATTTGGCATTAAATAATCTACAAAGGTTGATATGCCATAAAACCCAACAAACCAAACTAATCAAAAAGAAAGTTGTGGCTGTAAGTGAAAAATCACTGAAGATACAAAATTTGTTAAAGCCGCAAAGTGGCAATACATAATTCAACTTAATGAAATTTTTTATGTCAGCTGTCTCTTTTTTAATCCACTATTGTAGTTACCTACGAGTGAGTTTGAGTCTCATTGGGTGCCCCTTTCATATGGCCTTGTGCTACATCTAAGCTTAGTAAATTACCACTATTGTAGTTACCTATGCACCCCATAAAAATTCACAAAGAGGGCAGATCAGGAGTTACAAATTTCACCTCACACTGTTTGACCACCCTCTCAGTAAGGCTCAAAATATGTTGACTGTATCCCCTGCTAACAAAAACGGTATCCGGGACATGACACAATAAACTGCATCTGATAGTGAGGATACAGTTCCTGAGATCTGGAGAAAGTGGAGTACCTTTTCATTGTCATTACTCCCAGATCCATTCTGATCCAAAATCAAGTTGATCTGTTGAAAAATTATTTGTATTTCATTGGAATACTTGAAACTATATAATGGTGATTTATTCAGCTCGGTCAATTGGGGCTGTAGGATACACTCACAGCATCTCTGCAGAAGGGTACCCCCCCCTCCCAATGAGTGTCCTGGACATGACATGGTACAATCTAATGGTGAACGCAGGGTACCCCTTCATTGCCATAGCTCCCAGGTTCTCTTTGGCCTGGAGTAGTAATACCAGATAGGATCCTATTTATAGATCAAATAGAAGTTTGATATTTAAGTTGAGTACAATCAAATGACTCATGCTAAATTGAATTGCTAGAAATAGAACGGTTTGATCATTTAGCTTTGTGTATCTACAAAATGTATTTACAAATCATATATTTGATATATATATAAAAAGAGGATTTGGTATTAAATAACCAATGATGGTTGATCGCCATAAAACCAAACCAAACTAATGTGAATTATTTTTAAGAACAGTAACTTGAAGCTATAAATATTTACTAAGGAATATTATTAGTTACTTGAAACTATATCATCATCACCATGTCGTGCTGCCAGCACAGATATCCCTGACCCTATCTCGCCACTCTTCCCTTTCGTTCATGGCTTCTGGCAGGTCCTCAGGGCTACATCCCGTATCCTCAAAAAGCTGCTGTATGTAGGTTTGAGCTGGACGTCCTGCTTTTGATCGGTCATAAGACGGGGTTCATAGGAGAACATCACTTATGAGCTCGCCCCTGCTTCTCCAGCAATGTCCCGCATGTCTGGTTCGTCTAACTTAGATAGTTTTCGTGATGGGAGGTAGGTGGCCGTACAGTTGGGGCTTTGTGGGGTGTACTATTTACCCAACCCCTCCGCTCGGGCAGGATATGACACAAGGTCAATTTTTAAGCGGAGTTTAACAGGTTTGAATTCAGAGTTTTCCTTCTCCTAGACTAGTTGCCTAACCAAGGCTGAAGAACCTAGTCTGTCCTACTATTTACCCATAGCTGGAGGGAGAATAATTGGATTCATACCTTTCCCAAGGGTATTAGTGCTATGTGAAATGCAATCAGTCTCGTCCAGGATTTGAACTCGTGTCGCTGTGTCCATTTCCTACGATGATAACGACTACACCACGGGTGTTGCCTCCAGGACTTGTTCAAAATTGCTTGCAGCATTCTTGTGTAGTTGCCATCAAGCTTTTTCTCCATCCGTTTAGTTAGCGTCCATATAGTGCATCCATATAGTAGTATTGACACAACCACTGCTTGGAAGAAACTGCGTTTCATTTTATCGGTCAGGTCTGATTTCCATATGACTGATAGCTTATTGATAGCTGTCCAAGCCTTTGTTAGTCGCATGTCGATGTCAGCCTCAGTTGATGAGACACTGCTTCCTAGGTAGGTGAACTTGTCTACAAGTTTCAGAGAGCTACCACCTCGTGTGAAAATGTCACCCGCTTGATTAAAGCATATGTATTCTGTTTTGTGTGCATTGACATGGAGGCCAATGCCTGTGTCAGCTTGTTCCAGACTATGCAGTAATGTTTCGGCTTGGGCGGGTGTATTTGCCAGAATCGCTATGTAGTCGGCGTCAGTAATTGTTTTTGCGGGGTACCTTCTGCTTCTTTTCTTTGTCAGCTTGAAGCCGTTTTCTTTGATTTTATCAATGTTCTAAGCACGTAGTCTAGACAGATGATAAAGAGGTATAGGGCTAGTGTGTCTCCTTGCAGTACTCCTGCTACTATGTTGAAGTAGTCTGTGTCTATCTGGAGAATGTACTTTCACTTTGGTGTTTCTGTAGAGAATTGTTATTGCTGCGACGGTCTCTTTTGGTATACTGTATGCTAGTAGAATCTGTTCCATCTTCCCTCAGTGAATGGAATCAAAGGCCTTGGTAAAGTTAACAAATAGTATTGTCACCTGTAGGTTTTTTGAACATACGCCTTCAAGGATTCTACGGAGAGTCAATATTTGTGAGGTTGTGGTTCTATTTCTTTGGAAGCCATTTTGGTTTTTCCTAAGAATGTTGTCAATTTTGGGTTCTATGTGGTTTCGTAGTAGGGCATTGAATATTTTGGCTGCTATGGATGTAAGTGTTATACCTCAGTAGTTTTTGGTTAATTCAAGGTCACCCTTTTTGAAGTGAGCAGAAGGAAGAGCACAGCCTAAGCTAAATTGAAAGCTATAAAACAACAAGAAAGAATAAAACTGTGGAAACAGCATTTCGAGAATCTACTAGGAAACCCACTGAAAGTTACACATGAACCAATCACCAGAATTGTTAGTAAGCAATAAGACATTAAACATTAACCGTTTACTCTAGAAGAACTTGATTCAGTACTCAGAAAAATTAAAAATAGGAAAGCTGCAGGGCTTGATGAAATTCCCCCAGAAGTATGGAAGACCAGACAATTCAATAACATACTGCTCCGACACTGTAACACAGTTTATAATCAAAATCCGATAGACAGATGGATGAAGATATGCATCCTCCCCACTCCTGAAACCATATAATTATTAGTATTAGATAGAAATACTTGAAACCATACAACTGCAAGTATTTGTATTAAATAGGAATACTTAATGAAAAAAATACTTAAGAAAAGCTATAAAAAATGTAAATATAAATGTACAATGAAGGAGATTCCCTCACCTCTAGACATAAAATAACCCTAGAAGGTTTGATCTGATCTAAAAATCAATCAATCAATTAACCAAACTTTTTGTGTTAATTAATGCTCGATCACTATCACTAACCTTCCTACCCAAGTATGGTGGATATGTTTGAGCATTTGTGTCGAAGTGATTGACAGGGATAGGTCAAGGGTTCAATCTCCACTAGAGAAGCTATAGAAAATAGTTGGAAATCATATGGGTGATCCTTGATTGGCTAGGGATGGTCACATGGTATTTGAAAGTTTTATTTACATTCAAAAAGTTAGTTGAGCTCAAGTGTAACAGTCAGCTAATTACACACTTCTTCAGGCTACAACTAAAAACTGTCAATTTTGAAGAATTTTATCCCAGGGATGTATTTCACTAACACTTTACACATACCAACATGATCACTGTCACAAAACCCCTTTTCATAGCACACACAACTCTTCCCAGATGAACCTGTTTCCTCGGAATTCCTGATTATAATAAGTATTGTTATCTTGTCATAATTGTATTATTTCTATCCTTGTTTTCACCCAAAATATATTGCCTCACTGACCAGGCATATGGAATTCTCTGTTTTATAAACTAAAAATAGATCTCAATAGTAGATTTGAGTAAGTGTGTTATATAACCCATTCAGGATATGTTATATATATATGTTGCATTATTTTATATATATAGCCCGTTACTTGCATGATTGGCCTGCTCTCATCTCTTCACTTTGTTCTGTCTTATGCCTCGTGTCAATCTGATTTTTTTTTTGTGCCGTCATCTTTGTTCTTGTTCATTGTCTTCTGTCATCATCTCTGACTGTTCTAAATTCTCTGCTGGGATAATGAATAACAACCCGACCATATTTTCATGTACTCATATTGCTTTTATTTCATGGTGACTTTTCAAATACTCATCACCTGTCCAACTAAACAGGGAGTTAATGCTAGGAGTAGAGAGGGAGTATTTCAATCACTCATGTCAAGCATTAACTAACTAATTTATTCCTAATAATAGAACCATTTTGGTTACCTTATTGAAACCATTCAATGAGAGCTGTGGTCCCAGATTTACCTTGAGTTCAATAAATATCAATCATACTGATTGACTCGTTTTGTTTTTCTATGCATTTAAAGGCTCAGGACTTAATTTGAAGGCTCCACTACATGTCAATAATAGATCTCACTAATCTATTATGTAACACATGGAGGACATTAAAACAATTATAACAGCTTTATAGTATATAGCATATTCATAGCATTTTTAACCAGCAAAAAAGAAATCATTGTACTAAGTGTGTTGAATGCCAAAAACACTATTTTGAAGAAAATTAATGTTTTATTCTGTGTTCATTTCTGTCTCAGTACTTTTGAACACAGCTTGTGTAACTGGTTGAAAAAAAAAATCAAAATAAAAAAAATCCCAAAATATCAAGTTTTAACATTACTTTAACGAGGTAAACAAAGAAAGGTGAATTGATTTAATCTCATATTGAGAGAGAGGTGAATAGAGAGTGGGACAGAGGAGTTGTGAAGGAGAGACAAGGAGAGGGGTTGTAAGGGTGAAACAGAATGAAAGTGGTCAGAGGGAAAGAGAGGAAGATTCTGGATTGACAACTTGTCTTTCTCAAGATACTTATTTCACCTTGTGACACTTTTATATACAATTTTTATTGGCTGGCTCTCAAGAATTTAACAACACTGTCAAGTGAATGACCCTGTCAAATACATCTATAATTAGCTAGAAACCAATAAACATATTTGTATTTGTTTTTAAATTCCTGTTTTATTAATTAAATAATTTTTAATTGGACTAAATGAGCACCTTTGAGAAAGAAAGACGATAAAAAAAATTACTAACATGTGTATTTTAGTATAATTGGTAAAACAAAAGAGAAACACTATCCATAGTTTTTCACTTAAACAATTGGTAATTCAGAGATTCATCAATTTGAAATTTTTGCTTTTTGTCATAGAGTGTGGTAGAGAAAGATATTCTGATTTAAGCAAGTGACACTTGAGATTTATAAATTTCAAAGAGATTTATTGATTTAATTTTTTTGTTTTTTGTTCCAGAGTTTTGCAGAAAATATATTTTTAAATTTAATAATCATTAGGCCGGGTCTTTGGTCGGGATTTTTTTTGGTTAGAATGTTCGCCAATGGCCCGGGAGACCTCGGTTCAATCCCAGGTCAAGTCATACCAAAGACTCAAAATATGGTACTTGATGCCTCCTTGCTTAACACTCAGCATTATAAGGTACGGATCAAGGGTAAAGTAGAGCAATCCAAGGAAGGAGTAGCGCCCTCCCCTACACCTTGGTGTAGTAGCTATTGAAAAGGGAGCCTTCGGGTTACCCTCGACTATGGTCGCCAACTTTACTTACTTATAATGATAATAATAATAAGAATTATCATCATCACATAATAAGCAAATGCAGAAAATTAGCACAAAAGAAGTATAAGACTAGACATGACTGAATGGGAAAGGTGATCCACTGGGAACTGTGCAAGAAATTTAAATAGACCATAAGAAAAAATAGTATATTCACAACCTAGCACCTGTCCTAGTGAATGACACACAAACTCCTATGGGATTTTGATATACAAACGGATCACCTAATCTCAGCCAGAAGACCAGACCTTATAATAATCAACAAAAAAGAGAACTTGCAAAATTGTGGACTTTGCTGTCTCAGCTGACCACAGAATAAAACTGAAAGGAAGTGTAAAGAAGGATAAGTACCTCAACCTTGCTAGGGAATTGAAAAAACTATGGAACATGAAGGTGAAAATTGCACCAATCATGATTGGTGCTTTTGGTACAGTCACCAAAAGATTATTAAAGGGACTGGAGGACTTGGAGGTTGGAGGATGAGTGGAAACTATCCAAACTACAGTATTATTGAGAATGACCAGAATACTGAGAAGAGTCCTGGAGACTTGAGGAGAATTACTGTCACTCAAACCCCAATGAAAAACCATCAGCAAAAACCGATATGAAAAACTCTCAAGGAGTAAATAATAATAATAATCCTTGCAATTTTTGGCCCAGTTTAAGAGCACCCTCAGTGCAGAAATTCTGGCTATGGTTGATCTGATTGAGACCTGCTTGTATTACAGAAAATTTATACTGGATTTGTTGCAGCTGGAAGACCATGCTACTAATACAAAAATAATGTGCAAAACAGACAATTCCTGTTTATATGATGCAGTGCATTCTACTACACAAATTCTTGATAAAAGACTGAATTTAGATGGCAATTGACAGAGAAATAGCAGAGATTGTATGGATACCCACTGATAGACAAATTGCTAATTCCTTGACAAAAAAAGGGGGTTCCTTCATTCAAAATTCTTGGATTTACATCTGAGCTTAAAGGATCCTCTATTTAACTTCTAAATGTACAATCTTATTTTTTTTTTTTTGTTCTCATACAGATAGCTTTTGGAAGCTGCTACTTGTAAACAGTCCTCAGCACAAGGAAGAAAAGAAGAGAAGTGTTAATGTCCCTAAACATTTCATATTGGTCGACTAGAAGACTGATGATCTCCCCTTGACCTAGGGAGGCAGCAGACAAACAGTAGGTGTGTCAATAGATGTGACACTATGAGTTGGATATATGCACATACATGTATACACACGTGTGTGTGTGTGTGCACCCATACACGTGTGCATATATATATATGTGTGTGTGCACACACACACACCTACACACATATATGTGTGGCAAGATGAGTTAGATTCGGCCTGAGTATCAAATTTCAAATGTTAGGAAAACCCATTAACTCGATTAAGGAAATCTAGAGAAGAAAATGTTTTTACATATGGCCACAGACGTGGGTAAGTGTTAAGTACTTGTTGGGTACTGGTCAAAAACTTAAAAGGGTCTGAATTTAATGTCCCTGTATTGGAGACGGCTAGTCTAGGAAATATTTTTATGTCCAGTCTTTTTAAGAGAGAAATGGCTCCCCAAAAAGTTATGGGTTTATTTGTGGGTGTCCCATTAGCCGGAAATAATAATGAAACATTCTGTATATATACAGGTGCATTTTGGGTCCAAGCAGTCAGACTTAGTTTGGGTTCGAGGAAAGTTGATTAGGCTGGAACAAAGGAACAACAAACAGCGACATTACCAGCTGGACCCAGTTAGTTAAGATAATCTTTTGCCAGCCGAAACTCAAACTAAGAACTAATTATCCACAAAGTGTTACACGCTCCCCATCCTCCCTTGACGTTTAACCACAAAGTTTTTGTTGTGTTTTTGTTCTTTTCCCTGTGAACCTGCTTCTCGCTCAATCCAGCCACACATAAGTTCTCGACATGGACTTAGTAACTTATGCAACGAGTTGCAGAAGCAGGTATTATCACATAGAGACAGGGGACTCTTGGAGACAAGTCGATACGTGTCATCAGTGTAAAATAAATATCACATATACATTATATCCTGACTGGATTTTATTTATTTCAATTAACATCTAGGACACTCGTATGCGGAGTCTTATCCTTCTGCAGAGATGCTGTTGGTGTATTCTATAGCCCCAGCTGACTGGGCAAGTGACAGATTGATTTTAACGTGTAAATTCTGGTTTGCGCATATACCATTTGTCAGTATGGTCAAATTTTAATTTCTTGCACAATTCCCAGTGAATTACCTTTCCCACCTAGTCATACTTAGTCTTGCACCAATGTGCTGTATTCACTTATTGTGTAAGTTGTTGTTGTTGGCGACGGTAATCGAGGGTGACCAGAAGGCTCCCTTTTCAGTAGCTACTACACCGAGGTGTGGGGGAGGGTGCTACTCCTTTCCCTGGATTGCTCCACTTTACCCTTGATCCGTACCTTATAATGCTGAGAGTTAAGCAAGGAGACATCAAGTACCATTTTTTGAGTCTATGGTATGACTCGAACTGGAATTGAACCCAGGTCTCCCAGGCCATTGGTAAACACTCTAACCGCTAGGCCAATGTCCAGTTTTATTATGTAATTAACCATTTCATCTGTCTCCACATAACCTACACTTGCTATCCTGTTGTGTATTATTAATTTTTGTCTTGATATAATTTGTCCTTATGGTACTGTTTTGTGTTACTATTAAAAGAGATTCCGTTTCTCTTTTGAGGTTTCCTCTTCAGAGCCATTTCTAAGTATTCTCATGTGCAATCTCCCCAATTTATCACTTGAAGTATTTATACAGTTTTTTTTTCTTCCCATTTTTGTTTTCTGGACTTTGTTGTTTTGCTCGGCATCTTTATGCTGCTTATTGCTGTAACTGGATGCTGGAATTAGTCTTTCTTTGCTCTTTTTAATGTGTTCCTCAAGTCCTTGAATTATTGCATCTACCTAATCTTCAATGCTGGTGAGTCTTCTTCCTCCTCTTTTCTTGACACATATAGTCTATGTCATCTCTCAGGTATAAAACCTTTTATTCATAGTCATCAATTTCCTTGTCTTCTGGTCTATTTCTCTGAGTTCCCCCCTTGTTCATTTTAGGAAGGGTACAGAGTTATTATCATTTTACTGTTTGCTAGCTTCTAGTAAAATTAATATTAAAACTAAATTTAATTTGAATTAGCGTAATCTTATCCTCAATATTGACTAATGATGATTAACTATTTTGTTATAGTTTAATATCAACAATATTTCACTTTATACATAACAGCAATATTTTCATTTCCTTTAATTCATAGTTTGATAATGGATATTATCAAGTTTTTTAATGTGTTTTTTCTCCACATTTCAAAGTTTGAAAACAATTGGTATTCTTAATTATCATGACAACCTCAGGACAATATCAAGATTCCCTAGAATTCTTTCATAAAATTTTAAGATTTTCTAAATCATTATTTGACAAAGTCCAGGGTGAAATATTAAAACAGATAAATAAAATAAATACTCCACTAAATTTTAGTTTTCATCTATCTTTCTTCCGTTCTATCAGTTACTGTATCTATATATTTATGGCTTTGGCATTAAATAATCCACAAAGTTTGAAATGCCATTAAAACATGAACGTTCCTGTGGTGTAATGGTTATTATTGTGGGAAATGGACATCACTAACAGAGTTCAAAACCTGGACAAGGCTGATCGCATTTCATATAGCACTAGTACCCTTGGAAAAGGTATGAATCCAATTATTTTCCCTTCAGCTATGGGTAAATAGTAGGGCAGACTGATTTCTTTCACCTTGGTTAGGCAACCAGTCTAGGAGAAGGAAAACTCTGAATTCAAACCATTTAAACTCCACTTAAAAATTGACCTTGTGTCATTTCCTGTCTGTGTGGAGTAGTTGGTGAATACATATCATATTTACCCAACCCCTCTGCTCGGGCAGGATATGACACAAGGTCAATTTTTAAACGGAGTTTAACAGGTTTGAATTCAGAGTTTTCCTTCTAGACTTGTTGCCTTACCAAGGCTGAAGAACCCAGTCTGTCCTACTATTTACCCATAGCTGGAGGGAGAATAATTGGATTCATACCTTTCCCAAGGGTATTAGTGCTATGTGAAATACAATCAGTCTCATCCAGGATTTGAACTCGTGTTGTCGTATCCATTTCCTACAACGATAACCATTACACCACAGGTGAATACATATGCCATTAAACAAAGAAACCAAACCAAACCAGACTTATCTATTTATATATTTATTCATATACTCATTCAATTATGTTCTTATAAATTTCTTAAAGTTCTCACATGAGATCATCATCATCATCATGTTATGTTGATAGCAAAGAGTTCCTAGACTCTCTCTCTCTCATTATCTGTCCCTATCTTCTATCAATCTTGGCAGGTACTCTAGACTGCATCCAGTTTGTTTGTTTGGAGGTTTGTGGCATATCAACCTTTGTAGGTTATTTAATGCCAAATCCATTTTTATGTAAATGAATAGTTCTATTTCAAATAATTCAGTTTAGCATAAGTATACAGTGTAATTGTCAAAAACATTTTTATTTTAAGCGATTCAACAGTTCTTATGCAAACAATTTAGTTTTGTATAATTTTTGTTTACACATGGTAAAATGTCAAAATATTTCTATTTCAAATAATTCAGCTTAGTGTAAGTACAGTTTCAATGTCAAAAACAGTTCTATTTCAAACAATTCAACTTAGCATAAGTATGCAGTTTAAATATCAAAACAGTTCTATTTCAAGTAATTCAGTTCAGCACAAATATGCAGTTTAGTTCTATTTGATCTGTAGATAGGACCCTACCAGGTGCTACCACTCTGGACCAGACTGGACCTGGGAGTGATGGCAGCAAAGAGGTACTCTGCATTCCCCAAAGCTCCAGTATTACAGGAACCTCACCATCAGATTGTTTAATCAGGACACTTGTTGGGGGAGATGCAGTTGGTATATTCTACAGCCCCAGCTGATTGGGTAATACACAGAGTTAAATGTAAACACAGTTTTATTTCAGATAATTCAGTTTAGCATACGTATGCAGTTTAAATCATCATGAGAGAACATCACTTATGTGTTCATCTTTACTTCTTCTGCTGTGCTAAGCATGTCTTACTAATCTTACTCGGATGGTTTGTGAGATTGAAGATAAGTGGCTGTACAGCTGTTATGTCGGGTGCTGCTTCCAGGATTTATTCAAAGCAGCGTACAACATTCTTGCATAGTTCCTATCTAGCTTTTTCTCCAGGAGTCCAAGTGGTGCAACTAAGCAGTAGTACAGCTAATATCGCCTGTTTTATAATTTGCACTGACTTCATTTTGTCCTCCACATGCAACTGTGTCTAGTGCCTGCTTTTCAGTAAGGGTATTCAATTTCTAAAGAATACTCATTGTCATATCCTTGGCCCATTCCTCTTCCTCATTCTCATATCCCATAGTCTTTTTTTAGACCATCAAAGTGTTATTTCTTGACATCTCTCTGGGTAATGAGAATCTTACACGGCAATGCCCATCTCATCTCTCACCCACTAATATATGACAGGTTGTACTGGGTTATATATAGCAAGGAACAATCCCTGACCCAACTTGGCCAACAGATAAAAGAAAGTGTTAACATTTAGAACTCTAGTGGCCGGTATTTGTGTTGCTACCTATGTTGTATATTGACCTATGACCTGGCCAGGCTGTCAAAATAGGAAATGCACCTGTATAAATAACAAGTGCATACGGTCAAGGAATATCAGAATTATAACCTTGACTGTGGATGGGTCGAATGAGTGCAATTGTGATGCCCACAAGAAGAAGGGGGCGTTGAACTATTATATAACTTGGTGAAGACAGAAAGTCAGTTAGTTTGGAGACCAGACCCATTGGTGACAAGATGTGGTAGCAACCAGCAGAGTGGGCCCCCAGGCCCCCGGTTGAGCAGCCCAGGAGAACGGGAAAGAAACGCGGTTATGGCCAATAGATTGGGGGGTCAATATGTTGCAGTTCTGTTTGGTCTCCAACTCCCTCTCACACACAACCCTTTCAAATAAAGTGAGAGGTATATTTTTCTAAGAACTGTGTCACTTGTCTTTATTGTGTCGTCGCTATGATTCTGCATATGAGTATACAACACCTAGATGTACATATAGTCAGGCAGCCTGAATTCCATCCCAGGAATTCAGGTCTATATTACTATTGCCTGGTTATAATACAGCTGATTATCCTGTTAAATAAGTTTAGAAGATTTCATATTTTCAGTTAACTTTTTAGCCAGGAGCCCATAGAGGGTAGCTCAGATTTTTAAGAGTTAAAATCAGTTTGGTTTCTTTCTTTATTTAACAGCATATTAACCTTTATGGGTTATTTAATGTAGAATAATAATAGTGGTACTATTTAACGCATAACTGAGAGGATAAGGGGTTTCATATCTTTCCTTAGAGTATTAACCTAAAATTGTATGTAATAGCATGACTTGAGTTCAAACTTGTTTACTACAATATCATAATCTAGCACATTAGCCATTTCCCCTGGGTAGTCCCTGTAGTATACTGGAACCTAGAATGTTTCAGTAAACAAGTACATACAAATTTTTAGTTCACAGCAGAGTGTTCACATAAAGGCCTTCATATGTCTTCATCACACGGCTCTAAACAGTAGTAAACAAGTAGTCATGGACCAGTTCAACTACTCTCAGAAAAAGGTATGATAGGCTAGTCCGTAACACTCCCCCTGGGTTAAAATTGATTAAAAGTATTACCTTAGAGGAGTATAAAATAACCATTTCTTGTAAGCATAATAAATCTTACCTGTCTTCGAGGATTGTTTGGTGAGAGTCCTGAGTGCATATCATAAGAAACTCTTTCATATGGAATATAATTATTCCCTGTTTTATTAGCATCAAAATCTGGGTCTCCAAGAGGAACTGGCACTCGAAGAATCTCTGTTGGACAGGCAGAGTCATATGTGTGTGAAATCTCCATGCTTATGAAATTGCCTAGGGATTAAAATAAAATAATAACAGAAATAAAATTATAAGTTATTCTTTAGTCTAAGGTAGTGGTTCTCAAACTGGGGTTTTTTTGATCCACGATAGTATTTTAGTGGTCAATTAAAAAATTTTGCCATAGACATATTCATTGTTGTATATTACTACTTTTCCTTCATCTTAACTAGTTGAATCTGATTTCAACTGTGTCTCTAACTAACAATCAAAAGCTTGTAACTGAATCAACATTTTTAAAGGTCGATGTGAGAAGATTGGAAAAGGGGGAGATAACCCAGGAAGCATAACAAACAAATAATAATAATGATAATAGTACAAAGAAGTGATCTTTGATTATCATTGACAATGTTGGAGCCGAATATATTAAAACTAGCAGAGCAGCATCAACCATAAGGTTTGTACTGAATAAAGTAGCACTAAATTAGTATCTTTTTAAAAATATATCTTTGTATATTTATAACTTATTTTACTAATGAGCATTCATTTTCCATAGTATTTATTTACCGTGAATTGTAACGTTAAAGGTAACATTTTAAGTCTGCAAAAATCTCTACAAAACTATGGGTCGACTTATATGTCAGGGTTAAAATTCAAACCATTACCTCTGGTTGACTATTATGTAGTATAGATTTGGATTTTTGCCCTGCTGTATAAGTCAATCCCTAGTTTTGTAAAGAGTTTTTCAGGTTTAAAAGGTTGACTTATATGCTGCATTTAACACCAGTTGTCAAAGTCTATGTGCTATAAATTAGTTATACTTCCACAATATACAAAATATCCTAACCCTTTTTTTTCAATATAATTCTCAACAATATTTTATTATAAAAATAGGATAGGACTTTTTAAACATTGAGTAACTATGGGGGTTCACCAGGGTAAAATTGAAATCAAAGGGGTCCATGGGGAAAAAGGTTGAGAACCACTGGTCTAAGATGAAGTATTTTCATCATTCTGCATCATTTTTCTGTTGTTGAGAAGGAGGTTAGTGAGTATGTAATTTTTTTAGAGGTCTTCTTTTTTACCCGAATTTCAGTTTAATTTGAATGCTTAAGAATTTATTTATTGAAAGGTCTATGATTTTTTTTAAGTTAAAGAGCAAATTCTTTTATCTGATGAATTATCAAAATATAAATTTTCATCAGTAAAAACAAAAATATCATTGATTTGATGATGATAATATAGAGAAGTCATAAACGTACTCTAATATACAATAATATTAAGATTGGAGGGCATACAAAGAAGAGTGACAAAAATAATAAAAAGAGTAAAAGATTACCATTACAGGAAGAGATTAGAGAAATTAGGATTAACTGCTACACTGAAAAGAAGAATAAGAGGTGATCTAATTAAAACTTTCAAAATAATGGAATTTCTAATTATGGTAGACATTTTTTTAATATTTCTCTTTGAACTGGAAATTTACAGTCAATATAAATTTCAAAAACTAAGTTAACTAATGAATGGAATTTTTGCTAATAGAGTAATATATTTTTTGAACAAATTACCTAATCAGATCAAAACAGCAACACTATTGAAAATGTTTTATTAAATTAAACAATTTGATTTTTTTACTAATAGAGTAATATATTTTTTGAACAAATTACCTAATCAGATCAAAACAGCAATAGGTGTAGAAAATTTCAAGATTAAATAAAATGATTTCAGAAAAAATGGTAAGAACAATAAATTAAGAGGACATTTTTGAAAGCTATCTGATGAATTACATAACAGAATTTAATCTGTATATAGATATTGTATTAATAGTAAATATGTTTTATACAAAGATACTTTTTTATTTAAATGTTGATAGTAAGAAACAGAGATACCAGAGGAGGTATAACCTATTTACCGACCCCTCCACTCGGGCAGGATATCACTCAAGGTCAATTTTTAAGTGGAGTTTAACAGGTTTGAATTCAGAGTTTTCCTTCTCCTAGACTAATTGCCTCACCAAGGCTGAAGAACCCAGTCTGTCCTACTATTTACCCATAGCTGGAGGGAGAATAATTGGATTCATACCTTTCCCAAGGGTATTAATGCTATGTGAAATGCAATCAGTCTTGTCCAGGATTTGAACTCGGGTCGCCGTGTCCATTTCCTATGACGATAACCATTACACCACGGGCACCTCCAAATACCAAGGAGGTATAACAAACAAATTATAATATAGGGGAATCATAGAGAGTCTTTATACGTTTATTTCAAATAAGTTTTCAAGTAAAAATCTGTAGAATCATGGTGATATAAAAAAATAAAAAAAACAAATAAGAACTGTTAAGCATGCAAGTTATCTCCCCTGATACTCTCAATAAGAGATGGCGTTATTCGGGGACTGGAAGTAAACAAATGGCCATATTGGTTGATGTGAGAGTGTAAGAAGGAGGGTGTAATAAAGGCGTCTCCATATGCAGAGTGTTATAGTCTGAGTTCTTTGTTTTTAACAAGAACTATTAACTATTGTTTATTGTAATTGGCTCATTGGCCCAGTGGGTAGAGGGTTCGCCAATGGTCTGTGGGGACCTGGGTTCAATCCCAGGTCGCATCATACCAAAGACTTTAAAAATGGTACTTGATACCGCCTTGCTTAACACTCAACTATATGAGATATGTATTAAGGGTAAAGTGGAACAATCCAGGTAAAGGAGTAACGCCCTCTCCTACACTGCGATGTAGTAGCTATTGAAAAGGGAGCCTTTGGATCGCCCTCGACTAAAGGGAGACAACTTTACTTTACTTATTGTAATTGGTATAACTAGTTATCCCTCCTTCCCAAATTAATGAACTGTTCCTCGCAGTAAGAGTACAGACTTGTATCCCCTCCAATCCAAAATTGATTAAACCATTAGGTATTATCTAAACTATTGTGATTTATACCTGAGGATTTTGCTCTTACTTGCCTTCAGGCAGGTCCATCTGGCATTTGTGCATGTTGGGTAGGTAGTTGGACATTAATCGCTTGGTCTCAGGGGGCCTTATCTACAGGCTGTACCTGCTTTGCAGGGGTTGAGAGTATTGTTCAGTGTCTGAATTAGGGAATGTCAACAGGACCAAGTATTTTTTGATTGATCTGCCCATGAATCTCGATTTGTGTGTGGTTGCTCACTATAAAACAACCTTGTGTCATATACTGACTTGGTCCAAAGTCAGTTACATACTCTCACTTGCCCTCTGGGTAGGCCCATTTGGTATTTGAGCTGGATGGGTAGTTGAGGGTTGATCACCTTGTCTCAAGGGGCGTCTCCACCAGGCTATACCTGCTTAGCAGGATTGAGTTTATTGCTTGGTGCCTGAGGTGTCCCTGAATGACTGGACAAAGCATTTTTTGGTCTAGCTGTGCATGAGTTTCGTTTCGCATATGGCTCTTTTGTATAAAACAATCTTGTGTCATATATTGACTTGGTCGGAAATCGGTTAAATTTCTTCATTCTGACTGGCCTGTCATGTGAGTGAATAATGTTGGCTTGGTTCTAGGTAGGGCATTTTTTCCCCAGGCACTACCTGATGAGCAAGACTGAGTTTATTACTTGGTGCCTGAGATGACCCAAAAGGGAATTCAGACATGGTTGAGGAGTGTCATTTAAAAATCTTCACTCTGACTTGCTCAGAGAAGCTATAACTTGTACACCAGACACTAACATTTTAATTTTTTAACTTATCTATAATGAATAATAATCTGGGAATGAAAACAATTAAATACAAACCAAAATGAGCAAATAGAGAAGTCCAATTATTTTGTGAAGGAAGTCCAGTTTGACCACTAAAGAATTTGTTGCTAAGAGATCTTGGATTTGGACGTTTGGCTCCGGAAGGCAAATAAGTCATATCTTCATAAGCAGTTGGTAGAGGAAAAAGCATTGGTGCACCTATAAAGAAATAGTGTGATAGACTTGTTGGCATTACAAAAGGCATTACAAATGTTCAAATTGCTGATTAAATAACAATAAAAGACACCACATTAATATGTTCCCTATGAACAAAAACACACAATAGTCTACAAAATAGAAAGGTTGGCTGAAAAGTTCATAGCCTGATCAAGATACTCTCATGGAATGTAACCAAATGAAGTTTATCTTTCAACATAGTTCTGCTTGGGGTCCACACACTTTTTCCAACATTGTTGAAATGGTTGAATCCCCTTGGTCAAAAATGTCATCAACAGCAGATATGACTTTTCAGCCCATCCTCGTATAACAGAAATAATAAATCCTTTAATGGACAAACTCTATCTAATCTTGGGGGAGTTCTCATGGTGTAATGGTTAAAGAGCTGGACTTCAGCCTTGAAATAAGTGAGTTTGAACTCCAGTTGTGCTATGTTCACTTTTGGACTAATATTCTTGAGAAAGATTTGAACCTCCTTATCCTCACAGCTATGTGTTAAATTGTATCCCTGATTTTTATTATTAAGGTTTTTCGGACTATTGTCTTCATCTTTATTGTTATTTCCACAACGTGAGGATTGAATCATCTGAAGGTTGCAGGTTCAATCCTCACTACAGGTGAGTAACAATACAGGAATACTTAACACTTGTACCCGGTTATGGCTAACGGAATCAGAACAGGCGAACCCCGTGGTTTCAATAAAGGACGTAGTTCGAAGTTCCGTGAAGGTTCCAGAGTTCGATAAACACCTGAAGAAGGCCAGAGGACATATCGGCTGAAACGTTGTGGAAATAACAATGAAGATGAAGACAATAGTCTGAAAAACCTTAATGATAAAAATCAACAAGCTTTGTCTCAGAAATTTAGACAACTTGTATCCCTGATGTTCATCGAGAAGGAAGATTTTGACATGAAATAGCCCATTAAGGTTGATATGCCATTAAACAAAGAAATCAATCCAAACCATCTAATTTTATGAACATGATAAAAACTGCTACAAAACCTCAGCAAAATTCCAAAAGTACTGTTTAATTCTCATTTAATTTCCTAACTTTACAATTTGTAATTAATTGGAAAGTTATATTGTCTTAGACAACATCTGTCCTGGGTATTACACTAAACTGCATCTGATGGTGAGGCTTCTGTTCTGGAGCTTTGAGAAATGTAGAGTACCCCTTCATTGCCATTATTCCCAGCTACACTCTTGACCTAGAGTGGTAGTACCTGTTAGGGTCCCATGTATTGGTCAAATAAAACTATTTGACCATTTAACTGTGTGCAAACAAATGACTGATGTTATATTGAATTGGTTATGTTACAGAGCAATACTTTAACTGTGTGCAAATAGAACTATTATTTGGAATACTTGAAACCATTTAACTGTGTGTAAGAATTGAATTATTGGTATTACATAGCAATACTTGGGACTATATGACTATGTGCAAACAATAGCAATACTTAATTGTGTGTAGGTAAATTAGTCCTAACTTTTTAAAAATATCATTACCTATAAACTATTCATTTACAAATCATGTATAACTATTTAAATATGAGCAAACAAATGAGCTCTGGCTCATTTAAAAATGTTACCTACAAACCATTAGTGTTATATAGTCACAACCAACTATGCAGAAGCATATTCAACACAATAAAGATGAGCAGACACAGTTCTTTAGAAAAATATACCTCTCACTTTATTGAAAGGGTTGTGTGTGAGAGGGAGTTGGAGACCGAACAAAGACTGCAACATATTGACCCCCCACCAACTCTTCTGGCTATCACAGCCTTTCTTTCCCGTTCTCCTGGGCTGCTCAACCGGGGGCCTGGGGGCCCAGTCTCTGCTGGGACATGGTTCTCATTCCAGCATCTTCTCTCGAACTGACCTGAACTTCCTGTCGTCAGGGTTATATAATAATTTGACACCCACCTACTTCCTACGCGCGTCACAATTCGCACTCAATTCAACCCCTCGACAGTCTAGGTAGCCTCCTGATATCATTGACCGGATGCCCCTGTTATTTACACAGGTGCATTTCTCATTTGACAGCTTGGCCAGGTCGGAGGTCAATATGCAACATTAGTGTACAAATCATAAATATTTAATATATGAATAAATAGGATTCAGCATTAAATCACCAAAAAATGCTGATATGCTATAAAACCCAAACAAACCTAAGACAATATCCTTATATCTCAGATGGGGGGGGGGAATTTCCAGTATGGGACAGACACCTCTTTCAACCACCTTAATAACAAGGCTGGATAACTGAGATAAATAAAAGGCTAATAAATCCTTCACCACTTACTAAATAGAAGCATCAGTATAATCATGGACAACAACAGTTTCACAGGTGGTCTAGTCATATGTTCTTAACTTGCTTGATTTTTATTACTTAAATACTTGATTAATCTTCTCTTTACCTCAAATTCAAAGATGTAAAGATTCAATGTTTGTTGGTTGTGTTTTATGACATATCAACACTTGTAGGTATTTTAATGCCAAATCCTGTTATATATATATATATATATATATATATATATATATATATAAATAATGATTTGAAAATGAAGAGTTTGTAGGTAATATTATTTTCAAATGAGCCAGAGCTCATTTGTTTGCACATAGTTAAATGCTTTCAAGAACAGTAAATGATTAAAGAGTTCTAATGGACTCATAGATAAGATCCTAACAAGTACTACCACCCTGAGTCAGAGTGGACTTGAGAGTAATGGCAATGAAGAAGTACTCCACATTTCTTAAAACTCTATGTAAAGAATCAAGGACAGAAATATATTTACATACATTGTAATATGGTTCTGGAGTTTTCAGAAATAGAAGACACATTGTGTAAGGAAAATAGAAGTACAATTTGCCCTATTATCATTTGCCAATAAAAAGGTGGTAGGAGTCTTTCTTGGCAGATAAGAAATTGTGATGACGTATTAACTTAAAATGAAATATAAACTTTTGGTAGCTAGCCCTTCTTGGTTTTGTTTGGTTTGGTTTCTTTGTTTAATAGCATATCAACCTTCATGGGTTATTTAATACCAAAGCTATCCTTGTAGAAGAACAGTAGTGGTACTATTTATTTCATAGCTGGAGAAATAAGAGGGTTCATACTTTTCCGAAGGGCATTAGTCTGAAAGTGAACTAGAGTTTGAACTCACTATAATATTGCAGTCCAACATAGGAGGGATAAGGGGGTTCATGTCTTTCTGAAGGGCATTAGTCTGAAAGTGAATGTAATAGCACAACTGGAGTTTGAACTCACTTACTATAATGTTGCAGTCCAACATAGAGGGATAAGGGGGTTCATGCCTTTCCTAAGGGTATTAGTTTGAAAGTGAATGTAATAGCACATCTGGAGTTTGAACTCACTTACTATAATGTTGCAGTCCAACATAGAGGGATAAGGGGGTTCATGCCTTTCCGAAGGGCATTAGTCTGAAAGTGAATGTAATAGCACAACTGGAGTTTGAATTCACTTACTATAATGTTGCAGTCCAACATAGGAGGGATAAGGGGGTTCATGCCTTTCCGAAGGGCATTAGTCTGAAAGTAAATGTAATAGCACAATTGGAGTTTGAACTCACTATGATATCACAGTCCAGCCCTATGCTATAGGGACTCCCTACTTAGTTTTTCTTGTAAACTTGTTATTAATTAGATGTTTCTAGGATAGAAACTGTTTTTTATACATTGTATTTATGTACAGGGGTGATCTAGAAAGTAATGGGACTGGCGTTTTCTTTTATTTTCAGCTTGGCAACCCTAACTGAAGATCAGCTGATCTCTATTGATCAGCAGTACATGCATATAAATATCATCGCTTTATCATATAAGTTGCTCAGCCGTGCACAAATCTTCATTTAAATTTCACATTTTAAAATCAAAACAGTCTAAAGCTTCAGTTGTAACTCTTTTTGATCACAACTTGTATAATAAATATAACCAATCAAGAATATATACATTCTATCATGTATAATCTAATTAATTAAGTTATATACATTCCATATCTACAAGGATGGCTTTGGCATTAAATAGCCCACAAAGATTGATGTCATTAAACAAAGAAAGCAAAACTAAAACTGTTTAAATAAGTTTGATTTCAGTTTCTTTGTTTAATGGCATATCAACCTTTGGGGGTTATTTAATGACAAAGCCATTCCTGTAGAAGAACAGTAGTGATACTATTCAACCCATAGCTGGTGTTGGAGGGGGAGAAAAGGATTTATACGTTTCTCATAGGTATAAGTCTGACTGTGAACATAAAAGCAAGACTGGAGTTTGAACTCGCTTACTGTGATGCCACCGTCCAGTACATTACACCACAAGGACTTCCCTTGCTCACACAGGTGATATACTTATAGTGATGGAGACTTGTGTAGGGTCAGCCATATTATCTGGATGAGCTGATAGCAGAAGAATAGTGTACCAGTATGACACAAATTTTCCAAACAAAATTCCATAATGTATAATATGATATAATTAATTTAATCAATTAAAGTTACATACATCCCATAATATAAAATATACTAAGAGTTAAAGTTATCCAAAATATATCTATTCAGCTAAAGTTATATACATATAATATCATCATCATGATGTTGTGCCACTAGCACAGATATCCCTGACCCTCTCTCGCCACTTCTCCCTATCATTCATCGCCTCTGGCAGGTCTTCAGGGCTACATCCCATATCCTCACATAGCTGCTGAATGTATGT
>CAUZXS010003126.1:0-37500 GCA_963585895.1 Sepioteuthis lessoniana
TATATATATATATATATATATATATATATACTCATATATATATATACTCTCATAAAGTAAAACGTTACCCGATATCTATCTAAGGCACCAACGACTGAAGTTTCATGGTGTAAGATATTATACGGTCTGATATCTTATTGCGTGAAACTACAGGAATCACATATTTTTTTCTTCATGTGAGAATAGATCTTCTCTACCTTGGCTTTGATATTGACCCCTTTTGCCAGTTATCCGAGGTTCTTATCCAAAGTCGACTCATAGCAGACACATAAAAAAAAATGGTACTTGATACCTCCTTGCTTAACACTCAGAATTATAAGGTACGGATCAAGGTTAAGTGGAGCTATCTAGGGAAAGGAGTAGCGCCAAACTCTATACCTTGTTGTTGTAGCTTTAAAAAAAGAGAGCCTTTGGTTCGACTAACTAACTAACTAACTAACGATATATATATACCCTACATTTCTTTTAAAACACCTTAAAATTATATTACTTTTATTTCTTAAAGAAACAGATAAAATTTCAGTAACTACAATATTTTTGCTTTTATTTTTATAAAGAAATAAGCATTGTATATACAATTTGAAATTATCAACAAAATTATCATACAAACAAAAATTATCATAGAAAAAGATTATCAGACAATTTTGGTTTCGTCAATAAAACCACCACCTGCCTTAAAAACCGCTTTCCAATTCTTGGCATATTTTCTATGAGTCTTTTAAAGGAAAAAAAATAAATAAATTACAGACCTACCCATGTATTCCTCAAGTACTGAAAATACTCACTCTCACTTTTTGTGTATTCTCTGCACACTCTCCTATCCAATCCATACCATTCTTATTCAATGGGAAAAAGGACAGGAGGTTTCCCAAATTTTGTTTCCTTTTTTTTTTTTCTGACTCGTAGCAATTTTGATATAAACACTAATAGCTTCAAGTAATCATTCTTTATTCAAAATTTACACTGAGTCATCAAGCGGCATAAAGTGTTTTTATCTAAGACTAATAAAATATACTCAGTTCAAATATTTCATGCAATCGTATAGTTTAGTTTATTTGCTTTCTTTGTTAAATGGTTTGTAAATTTTCGTGGTCCTTTTTTTTTTTTTAAATGCCGCAGACATTTTTGTAGTACAGTAGCTGCTCTATTTAACCCATAACTGGAGAGAATACATGAATTACATTCCATACCCTACAATATTAATCCGAAAGTAAACATCATACCACGACTGGGTTCGAACTCGCTTGCTCTAATGTCACAGCCCAACACGTTTACCACTAGTCCTCGAGAACTCCTCCAATATAGTGTTAAGTAACCAATAAATAATAATTCTTTGCATTACTACTACCACTAATTATAATAACAATGATAATAAGAGAACTAATAAAGCTATGGAACATAAAAGTGACGGTGATACCAATTGTAATTGGAGCACTCAGAACGATCCCCAAAGAATTGGTAAGGGGGTTGGATGAGTTTGAAATTGGACGACGAGCAGAGACCATCGAAATGACAGTACTGTTAAGCTCGGCCAGAATACTAAGAAGAGTCTTGGAGACTTGTGGAGACTTGTTGTCACACGCTGATGCGAAATACTTACAAACAGTAAAATAACAATTTGCTTGCAAACAGTTTTATGGTTTCAAGGGAAAAGAAAGTAAAGTTGGCGACCTCAGTCGAGGGTCACCCGACCTAGGATTGAACCCCGGTCTCCGGGACCATTGGTAAACACTTTACTCATTAGGCCAATGGCCACTGATAAAGTGTGCACAATTCAAATGTTTCAAAATGAGAGACCACTATTTCAAACAATTATGTGGTTCGAAGTAACTAATAATTATTATTATTATGATTGAATATGACGGTGATACCAATTCTTGTTGGTGCACTTGGAACAATCCCCAAAGGACTTGGAAATAAGAGGACAAGTAAAGACCACCGAGACTACCGCATTATAAAGATCGGCCAGAATACTGGGACGAGTCCTGGAGACTTGAGGAGTCTTACGGTCACTTAAACTCCAGTGAGAAACCATCAGCTAACGCTGGTGTAAAAAAAACTCTCAAAGGAATAATTAATAATAATAATCTATTATTGCTGTCATACGGTTTTATGGCTTCAAGTATTCTTATTTAATACTAATAATTTTAAAACGGGTCTATTTCACTAACTGATGGAAGCCAGAAAGGCACCTACCACTTCGGGTAAGAGTGGACTTAGGAGTAGCGTCAACAAAGGTTGACTTCACATTTTATTTAGCTCCAGAACTGAATCCTCATCTCCGGATTGCAGTTTAGTGTCATACGCAGTCCACTTGGGGGGAGGTAAATTTTTAGGGGGGGTAAAAAAAGGGGGGTAAATTTGGGGGGGTTGAGGGGGTACTTTTTGAAGGGGTGTAAAAAATTAGGGGGTGTAAAAAAATTTTGTGGGGAGTAAATTTTGGAGTGGGTTGGTCATAGGTCAAAGGACGTATTAAATGACACGACAGCAGAGGGCTGCAAAGAATGAATAAAAAATGTTAAGTATTGTATTGAAGATGAGACTGAATATATAGATTGATGAAGAACGACTTCGGTCTCTTCACCCGCAACTGGCATAACGTTTTCTATCATCTCCTGTCGGACAAGCGATTCTGCTGCTAATGTAACTGTATATAAATCCGCATTTATTGATGAGAACAAGGCTTACAACTGATGTTGGTAGCACGATCAGCTATTGTTACGGCGAAGATGCAAACGTCTGTTTCTTAAGTTTAAACTAGCGTTCAAGCAAAAGGCATTATAAGGTAATTTTGATCATAGGTAAGGTTACCTAAAATAGGTTGAATGTCGATAAAACTAGATCCAGGTGAATGAAGAGACTCCTACAAGACTGACCGAGAATAGGGGAGATAATATTGCTATTATTCTCATAATAAACATATATATATTCTTGGATATTTCTTTTTAATAGAGTGCAGTGCGTAATATATATATATATATATATATATATATATATATATATATATATATATATATATATATATATATATATAAAATTTTTATGGCATGTCAATAAGTCTAGGGTTATTTTATGCCGAGTGGTTTGGGAATCGTGTTCATTGTACGTTCGTAGTTACATATTTTGTGTAGTCGGTTATTTTTTTTATTTTTCGTTTTGTTTTGTTTTGTTTTTTTGTTTTTCTTTGTTTTTTGTTTTTGTTTTTTTTTGTTGTTTTTTTCTTTTTTTTTTTGCTTTTGTTTTTGTTTTTGTTTTTTGCTCACGGTTCTACGAGCACGACTGATGTTTAAATAGATTTTTGATCCTATTGATAGGGATATAACAAGTACTATTACTCCGAATCATTGTGGGTTTGGAAGTAATGCCAATGAAGAGGTACTCCTCAATCGTGAGATCTCAAGGACTGGATCCTCACCATCAGATACGGTTTTGTGTCATGCCGATAACACCCTTTTTTGAGAAGGAGTCTTACTCTTCTACTGAGAATACAGCCAGTTCATTTCAAGCCACGCTAACAGGGCAAACATATATATATATATATATATATATATATATATATATATATATATATATATATATATATTTATTTATTACCATCCATAGACAGACTGTTTCCTTGTATCACAACACTTCAGTGTTGCTAGACACGCGAGATGCTTCAATCTGGGTTAAAAACCCGGATGACGTTTGGTCCGTCGGATATCTTACTCAACTTTAACTAAACTGCGTACTTATGCAAAACTAAATGGCTTGTAATAGAACTGTTTTGATATTTAACTGTGTGTGGACAAAAACTATACTTTTGCTAAACTGAATTGTTTGAACTAGAACTGTTTGATAAACCTGAAGAGCTTGAAATAGAAATGTTTTTGACAACTAAACTGTATACTTATACTAAACTGAATTGTTTGAAATAGAACTGTTTATTTATAAAAAAAAAAAAGTGGTCCAGGTACTTATCCTTCGTTTCACTTTCCTTAAGTTTTATTCTTTGGTCGGCCGGAACAGCAAAATCCACAATTTAGCAAGTTCTTTTTTTTGTTGTTGATTATTATAAAGTCTGGTCGTCTGGCAGAGATTTGGTCATCTATTTGTATCTCAAAATCCCATAGAAGTTTATATGCGTCATTCTCTAGGAGAGATGCTGGGTTGTGCATATACCATTTGTTCGTATGGTCAAATTTAAATTTCTTGCACATCTCCCAGTGGATCACCTTGCTCACCCAGTCGTATCTAGACTTATACTCCTTCTGTGATAATTTGCTGCATTCGCTTATTATGTGATTGATCGCTTCGCCTCTATCACTACGTAACCTATATTTGCAACTTTGTTGCGTCTTATCTATTCTCGCTTTAATAGAGTTGGTTCTTATGGCGTTGTTTTGTGTTGCTATTAGGAGAAAATCTGTTTTTCTCTTAAGGTTTCCTTTTCTGAGCCACGTCTAGGTTTTCTCGAGTGAGATGTTGTTTATTAGTCGTTTAAAACGCCTATAGAGTTGTTTTTCTTCCCATTTTTTGTTTTCTAGTTATTGTCATTCTGTCGTCAATATCGTTTCTGGTGGATGTAATCAGTCCTCTTTCGTGCTTTTCTATGTAGTCTACGAGTCGTTGTATCGATGTATCAACGCCGTCTACAATGCTGGCAAGTCCTCTTCCGCCCTCCTGTCTTGATACATATAGTCTTTCAACGTCGTTTCTGGGATGTAGTGCATTATGTATGCTCATTAGTTTTCTTTGAATAAGAATGCTAAGTTAGATGAACTGAGCCACGTATGTGTATTTAACAAACCCCTACACGCGGGTAGGATGCGACAAAAGGTCAGTTCTTAAGCAGAGTTTCACAAGTTTTAAATTCAGAGCTTTCCTTCTCCTAGACTGTTTGTCTAACTGTTTTAACCGAACAAAAAAGGTTACTGAATGAGTAAAAACTGAAACAGAAGTTGGAAATGAAATGGAAATCTTTATAACATTAATAAAATACAATACCTGCCAGCGGCGTGAAGAATGCAGCTGTCGCTAGTGATGACTACTTAGTTTATTTTCCCTATTTGTCGCACCTCCCACCAACGAGACGAGTTTGGCACAAAGCCTTTTTAACGTGGATCCGGGTGCAGATTCGTTGCCCAGACACACCCGGCGGCTCCAAAAATGCATCGGGTCCCGTCGGCATTCTCTTAAAAAGGACGCCTCAGTTGCCAGGCGAAAAACATAGCCCTTTCAAAAAGGGTTAGAGCCTGCTGCAACGGCCTTCTGAGGCTTGAGGAGGGTTTGTCATGTGACATGAATGCTGGGTTTCCCCGGCAACCATGTCAGGCAACCTCGACTGAATGAACACCACCGCTAAAGGCAGTTTCACCCCCTCACAATAATGTCCAATGTATTCATGAAGAATGGGACATACCCGTTAATGTTCATAGGTAGTGTATATAACAGTATGAGGAATGGGACATACCCATTAATGTTCACAGGTAGGGTATATAACAGTATGAGGAATGGGACATACCCATTAATATTCATAGGTAGGGTAAACAACAATATGAGGAATAGGACATACCCATTAATGTTCATAGGTAGGGTATATAACAGTATGAGGAATGGGACATACCCATTAATGTTCATAGGTAGGGTATATAACAATATGCGGAATGAGACATACCCATTGATGTTCATAGGTAACACTAACCAAGGCTAAAGACCCAAATATGTTCTACTATTTGACCATAACCGGAAGGATTATAGTTGGATTCATGCCTTTCCAAAGGATATGAGCGTTCTGTGAAATTTAAACAGCCTTGTCCATGATTTAAACTTGATTCGCCGTGTCCATTTCAATCGAACATAACCGTTACACCATGGACAACTCCTTAAGCAAAGCCTTATATCAAACGCAGTGAAACCATCCGACTTAAGCTCATACTACTTTGATGCCATGGATATGGCACAAAACTGAATTCTGTGATAAGACAGCAATTCTAGGGCTCAGAGAAGTGTGGACACATCTTTTGCAGCCATCATTTCTACTTTGACCCAAAATGGTAGCATTTATCAAGGCTCCATCTATGGGCAAAACAGGTTGTTTTTCCGTAATATTGAAAATACTTTTAACTACATTGATACACGTATATTGGTTCTTGAAACATTGATATTGCAACTACTTTAAACTTAACCGAGTCAGCTGTTAAACACACCGACTGCATCTCTGCAGAGGAGTAAGACCCTTCCCTTTGAGTGTCCGGGTGATGACATTAACCATTAAATGGTGATGCTCAAGTCTTGAAGATTTTGGAAACGTGGAGTACCCCTCCACTGTCATCGCTTCAAGGTCCACCGTAGCCCGGGGTGGTAGCACCTGAAAGGGTCCTATCTATGAGTTAAATAGAACTGTTTAATATCTAAACTGTGTGCAAATAAATGATTCATACTAGATTGAATTGTTAGAAATAGAACAGTTTGATTATTTAACTATGTGTAAATAAATGACTGATGTTAATGATACATTGAGATACTTGGAACTTTTTTTTTACTTATGTTTACAAATCATGTATATCTCATAGATATGAATAAACTGGATTTGGTGTTAAATAACCTACAATAAATGATATGCCACAAAACCAAACCAAACCTACTTGAAACTATAAAATTACGCATACATTATGTGTATTAGATATGGATAATTATAGTTTAAAATTTAAAGTACAACATATCGGATCCAAAATCATGAAGTTGTATATAAATCAACCACTGGGAAATCAAAAAATTAAAAAAGGAATATGATCGCAGGGGCGGCTTTGATGGTACATTTAAAGCTGACAATCGTATTTTGTCAATTGAATCGAGAGCAAATGCAATGGTTGGTTAAATGGTTAGAGATTTTATTTCAGTGAGGCAAATGTTGTTTTAAAAATATATAAAAGACTAAAAGGAGGTGCCCGTGGTGTAATGGTTATGTAGTATATTGACCTCCGACCCAAACATGCCATTCCAAAGACGGCGGAAGTGCATATTCCATTGGCGTGGGCGAGCTTGGCTGACAATATAGGACAGGGTTAAAATCCCACGGTACAGTCACAAACTGATGCATCGGAAGAGAGTGACCTGTGAACTGCGTGACAGTTATTTCCGCTCGATGACGATCAAACATGCCATTCCAAAGACGGCGGAAGTGCATATTCCGATGGCCAGTTATGGGGAGATATTGAGTGGACGTTGAACTATTATATAACTCAGTGCACAGGAAATTCTATGAGTTTGGGGATCAGAAGAGCTGGAGAAATTATGCTGTAGAGAAAACAGCACCCAGCAGAATGGGCCCTCGGGACTCCCGATTAAGGAGTTTTGTAGATCAGAGAGTTGGAGATAAGATGCGGTAGAGAAAACCAGCACCCAGAGAGGCATGGCCCCCGAGCCTCCAGTTGAGCAGCCCGGAAGAACGGGAAAGAAACGCTGATGGCCATAAGAGTGAGGGGGTCAATATGTTGCAGTTCTGTTTGGTCTCCAACTCCCTCTCACACACAACCCTTTCAAATAAAGTGAGATGTATATTTTTCTAAAGAAATGTCTTCGCTCGTCGTTATTGTGTTGAGTAGGCAACATTTTAATAGTTATCGTCGTAGGAAATGGACACGGTGACACGAGTTCAAATCCTGGACGAGACTGATTGGGAAAGGTATGAATCTAATTATTCGCCTGTCAGCTATGGGTGAATAGTAGGACAGACTCAGCCTTGGTAGGGCAACTAGTCTAGGAGAAAGAAAACTCTGAATTCAAATCTGTTAAACTCCGCTTAAAAATTGACCTTGTGTCATATCCTGTCCGAGCGGAGGGGTTGGGTAAATATGTATAAAACCCTAAAAAGACCTCATATCGAATATTGTACTCATGTCTCGGCGCCATAGTCGATATATGGGAATTGTAGTGTAATACTGAAATTGAAAGGCTAACAAAAACTAATAAAAAGAATAAAAGATTACAGTTACGAGGAGAGATTGGAGAAATAAAATAAAACGCGTTTTTTTTTCCAAGCAGCGGTCGTGTCTATACTGTTATATGGATGCACTACATGGACGCTAACAAAACGTATGGAGAAAAAAGCTTGACGGCAATTACACAAGAATGCTGCGAGCAATATTGAACAAGTCCTGGAGGCATTACTCCACAAAGCAGCAGCTGTACGACCACTTACCACCCATCACGAAAACTATCCAAGTTAGACGAACCAGACATGCGGAACACTGCTGGAAAAGTGGGGACGAACTCATAAGCGACATACTCCAGTGGACCCCTTCACATGGACGAGCAAAGGCAGGACGACCAGCTAGAACCTATATACAACAGCTATGTGCCGATACAAGATGTAGCCTTGAAGACCTACCGGGAGTGATGGACGATAGAGACGGCTGGCGAGAGAGGGTCAGGGAGATCAGTGCTGGCGGTGCGACATGATGATGACGACTTTACTAGAAAGAAGAATGAGAGGTGATTTAATTGAAAATTTCAAGATAATCAAAGGAATTTCTAATCATGGTAGGCTCTTTTTTTTATCCTACTCCTCAAACTAGAAATTTGTAGTCAAGACAGATTTCAAAAACTAAGTGTACCAACCAATAAGATTTTTTGCTACCCCTACGCGTGAGCAGGATGAGACACAGTTTCACTTTTTTGATTGGGATTTAAATTCAGACTTTTCCATCCTGATAGCTATACCGATGTTAAAGTGCTCAGTCTATCTTTCTATTTATCCATAACTGGAGGGAGGATGATTGGATACATACCTTTCCCAATGGCTATGAAAAATGTAAATAACTTCGTGCAGGATTTGAACTTAAAAGATAACCGTTACACTACGAGCGCATCAAATTATTGAGATTGAATAGGATGATATCAGAAATGGTAAGAAAAAGAATTTAAGAGGGCATTTTTGGGAATATCATCATCATCATCGTCATCATATCATGCTGCAAGCACGGATTTCCCTGACTCTATCTCTCGCTATTCGTCTCTATCATCCATCCCTTCCGGCAGGTCTTCTAGCCTACATCCTGTGTCTGTACAGGGCTGTTGTAGATAAGTTATGGGTGTCTGTCCAACACTTAAGTTATGGGTGTCTGTCCAACACTTCCATATTCCTCCTTACTTCTTCAGCAGTGTCCTGCGTGTCATTTTCGTCTTATTTGGACGGTTTTAGAGATAGGAGGTAGGTAGCCGTGCAGCTGCTGTTTTGTTGAATGTTGCTTCCAGGATTTGTTCAATATAGCTCGTAGCATACTGTACAAATTTTCTTCTAGCCAGAAAAGATCCTTCTCTAGGACTCGACTCGACTCTTTTTTATTCTTGTGATGAAAATGATGTCTTCCAAAAATAAACTAGACGCATTACATCCTGAGTTCTTATTCTCGCACGTTTTGCTAGCAACATCTTTGTCTTATTACATTATAACCAACACCAATTTATGTCTCGCACATTCCCACGTGAAAACCCGAGAAATGTAACGCGAACAAAATAATTTATCCGAGTAACAACAGACAGTGGATATCCCATCATTGTTAACAAGAAAGTACTGCCAGCTCCATGATAGTGAGCTCAATCCCCACGGAAAATCCTTGCTGTCCAGTTTAAGCTATAATCAGGCATTCGTGTTTGGACCTAGAATTGGGTCCATGTCCAGCTAGGCTCATCAGGCCCATATTGCACTGAGTGGGCCTATGACCAGCATAGTCCAGCAGGGCTCGAGTCTCGGCTTGTGCTTGACCTTCCCCTCCCCGAAGCCCCCACTATAATCGACCTTTGGGCCATTGACCTTGTGTCAAGTCCTGTCTTGGTGGAAGGCAGAGACAAATAAAGCCCCACTGGAAATCCTAAAAACAATCACCTTGAGTGATGTAATAGCTAAAGAGATAGGTTGGCAGAAAACTGTTCGTGAGTTCGATTTTTGCACAGTGCTCAATATTTCTTGGGCGCCTCTGGTGGTGCAATGGTTAGCAAGCTCGACTAGCAAACCTACACGAGTGAGTTCGAGTCTCATTGGGTGCCCCTTTCATATGGCCTTGTGCCACATCTAAGCAAAAAAAGCTTAGTAAATTTCC
This sequence comes from Sepioteuthis lessoniana, assembly GCA_963585895.1. Taxonomy (NCBI): domain Eukaryota; kingdom Metazoa; phylum Mollusca; class Cephalopoda; order Myopsida; family Loliginidae; genus Sepioteuthis; species Sepioteuthis lessoniana. Next base: position 10,083 of record CAUZXS010003126.1, read on the forward strand.
AGTGCTCAATATTTCTTGCCTTGCACAAAAGCTAAGCTTAGTAAATGATGGACTTATGGTTAAGTCTTGATAATTGTGGCCAAGTCAGCTGGGGCAGCAGAATACACCGACTACATCTCTTCAGAGGGATAAGACACACCGAACGAGTATCGCGTATATGACACTAAACGATCTGATAGTGAGGCTCCAGGGAATGTGGAGTACTCCTTCATTGCATTCGTACTCAGGTTCACTCTGACCCAGAGTCGTAGCGCCTGATAGAGTCCTATTTATGATTCAAATAGAACGGTTCTACATTTAAACCGTGTAAAGGCATGGACACCTATCGATAGGCTTATGGAAATCAGACAGCAAGACGGCAATTACACAAGAATGTTGCGAGCAATAGTGAACAAGTCCTGGCGGCAACACCCCACAAGGCACCAACTATACGCCCACCTGCCTCCCATCACGAAAACTATCCAAGATATACGAACCAGACATGCAGGACACTGCTGGAGAAGCAGAGACGAGCTCATAAGTGATGTACTCCTCTGGACCCCCACATATGGCCTAGCAAAAGCAGGACGACCAGCTCGAACATACATACAGCAGCTATGTGAGGATACGGGATGTAGGCCTGAAGACCTGCCAGAGGCGATGAATGATGGGGATAAGTGGCGAGAGAGGGTTAGGGATATCCGTGCTAGCAGCACGACATGATGATGATGATGACTTATGCTAAACGGAAATGTTTAAAATAGAACTGTTTGATCATGTGACTGTGTGAAAAAAATTTGAACTTATGCTAAACTGAATTGCTTGAAATTGAACTGTTTGTTAATTTAACTGTGTGTAGATAAATGGCCGGTGTTTGATTGAACTGTTAGTGATACATAACAATACTTGAAACCATTGAACTATGTGCAAAGCAATAATTAATGGTAAATAGAATTATTCGTATTACATAGAAATAAGTGAAACCATTTAACTGTGTGAAAAAATTAGCTCAGGCTCGTTTAAAAATGACCATCGCCATCAGATTGACATATCCAGGACACTTGCAGAGATGCAGTTGGTGTACTCTACAGCCCCAACCGACTGGGCTACACTGAAGTTAAGGAACAGTACTTAGATGGGGAACTACTTCGGAATACCGATTACATTAGGTAAACTGAATGCATGACTAAGGAAAGTTTAGTCAAATGAAAATACAAACTTACAGATATGTCATGCTGAAAACATTGCCCAGCCGGCTGGGACTGTAGAATACACCGACTGCTTCACTGCAAAGGGGTAAGACCCCCCCCTCACGAGTGTCCTGGATATGACACTAAACAATCTGATGGTGAGGTTCCTGTAATTTTGGAGCTTTGGGGAATGCAGAGTACCATCGTTCCCTGGTCCACTCTATCCTGGAGTGGTAGCACCTGATAGGGTCAAATATGGGTCAAATAGAACTAAACTGTATACTTATGCTAAACTGAATAGCTTGAAATAGAAATGTTTTTGACAATGAAAGTATGTATTTATGCTAAACTGATTTGTTTGAAATAGAAATGCTATTCGCATAAAAATGGATTTGGCATTAAATAACCTGCAAAGGTTGATATACCATAAAATCTAAACAAACAATCAAGCAAATGCTGAAAGCAAAGGTACAGAGAACATCACTGGAGTTAAGCAACGGTAAGTTAGTACAGTACTTAGATGAGTGTTTGCTAAGTAATAACAGATTATAATTTCAAACGGTATTATCATCAAACGATTGGATATTTATTGACACAGGAACAAAATGGAAGCAGGGAAATTGATCTAATGATATTTCGTTGCGCTAATTTTCGAATTGGGGAGGGGAAGCTATTTGTAAAATCCCAATTGGAAAACCAACTTTGTGTACTTCGGCGAACTTGAAAAAATTTATATGAAAAATTGCCAAAATTTTTTTAAGTTTTGATTTCATTGTCATAGTGTCAGTATGGCGGGAAAAATCCGATAAAAGAATTGTTTATTGACACAACCAGAAAAAAATTCAAGGACTCCGTATATGACTGGAATCACTATCACTTCTACGTTCAATAACTATTGTTATTATTCGATTCCTTTTATTCATTTATTTTTACTGGGGTCTAAGTGACAGCAAGTCTCCTTGGATACTTTTCTAATTTCTTTATCTGATTTTAACAGTGCTGAGGTCATGACGGTCTCGATTTGTCTCCTGATATCCGTTTCATCTAGTCTCTTTTCCAGGTTCGTGGAGACTGTTTCAAGTATTCCAACTACTATTGGTATCACCGTCACCACAACCTTTTAGCTCTCCAGCAAAGACGAGGTTCAGTTTTTTGGTTTATTCTACGATCAGCTGGAACAACAAACTTCACCAAATGGCAAGTTCTTTTCATATTATTATTATTTGTACTAAGGACTATTTTTTTAAAATTATTTTATATTTTTTCTTATTATGATTAGTCGAGAGAAACATTAGTAGCCGAGTATTACGTTTGGTTTGGTTAAGTTTGGTTTTATGGCATATCAACCTTTGTATGTTATTCAATGCCAAACCTATTTTTATACACATAAGCAGTTCTATTTCAAACAATTCAGTTTAGCATAAGTACACAGTATAATTGTCAAAAACATTTCTATTTTAAGCTTTTCAGTTCAGTCAAACAGTTCTATTTCAAAGAATTCAGTTTACAACACAAAAAAAAGTTCCATTTCAAACAATTCAGTTTAGCATAAGTACACAGTTTAAATGTCGAAACATAGAGGGGTACTCCACATTCCCCGAAACTCCAGCATTACTGAAACCTCACCATCAGATTGTTTAGTATAATATCCAGAATACTCATTGGGGGGAGTCTTACCCCTCTGTAGAGACGCAGTCATATTCTACTCAACCAGACGACTGGGCCAGTGGACATTCATTGAGAGGAGTCTTACCCCTCTGTAGAGATGCCGTCTGTATTCTACAGCTTCAGCCGACTGGGTCACCGGACTCTCGTTGGGGGAGTGTTACCCCCCTGCAGAGATGCAGTCGGTGTATTCAACACCCCCAGCCGACTGGGCAACAGAGTAATACGTATTGTAATAGTAGTACTCACAGTGATTGTAAATACTAATCATTTTCTACCCAGTGGTCACTGACAAGATGTATCAAAAACTTGGCCAGTCGATGTGTTCTTATATCCTGGTTTTATTTTTAGATATTATAATAACACTATGTTTGTTTTTGCTATTAATAACATAGACTGCAGCTTGTATCGATACAGACATGCATCGGCGCTCACGACTATCTAAATACACAGACTGTCTGCCAAACGATGTAGTTCCCATTTAACTGTTTCGTTAGGTTCCAAGTGGTGCAATTATACAGTAGTACTCACTCGGTAACAGCTTTTCTGCTTCACTCCATCGGATTGATCAGATTTCTAACTGATGATTAATGTGTCAATAGCAGACCATGTCTTTCCTATGCGTATGTTGAGATCGGTTTTAGTAAATGAGCTATTGCTACCAAGGTATCATCATTATCATCATCAAGGCGTAATGACAGCGCAGATTCTCTCTCTCTCTCTCTCTCTCTCTCTCTCTCTCTCTCTCTCTCTCTCTCAGCATCCACTCCTATTGGCTATCACTTATAACAAGTTCTCTAAACAGTATAGAGTGTCCGTACAGAGTTGATAAATGCAAGTTTTTTTCTGGTCGGCCAACACTGGTGTGTCCGGGTGTAGGAGTTCCTGGAAGAACGTTAATTATAAGTTCCTCCTTACTCTCTCCATATCATATATATTATAGCAGTGCCCAGAATGTCTTGCTTGCCTTATTTGGATAGTTTGCGAGATGGGTGGTAAGTGGCCGTACAGCAGCTGTTTTGTAAAGTTCTGCTTTTAGAAGTTGTTCAAAACAGCTCACACATGCTTGCATATTTTCTATTTACTTCTACTTCAACACCTTTCGTCCGAGTAGTGCAGCCGTACAATAGTTCGAGTATTGTATCAACTTGGAAAAATTCCCGTTTCATTTTATCAGAGGGATCAGATATCTTTCTTATAGTTAATGTGTCAATATGAGTTTACATAAAGACCAATGCTTCTTGCTACCAGCTCCAAGCTGTGCTGCATATATTCGGCTCAAGCAGGAAGCACCAGATCATCTGTGCAGTCTGCAGCAGCAATAGTTTCTGTTGGATATCTTCTGCTTTTAAACTTTTTTCTGTCATTAGATCTATTGACGTTCGTTAGGCAGATTATCAATAGAAAGCATATATATATATATATATATATATATTGTCATCCACGGACAGACTGTTTCGTTCTATCAGAACTCTTCAGTGTGGCTAGAAACCCGTCCAAATTTATGTTAGACTAAGCTTCAAACCTGTCGGCCAACCAAGCGGACTACGTTGGCTTAGAGAATTTTAAGGTATTTATTTAGCAACAGCAGCAGCAGCCTTTGTTTACATTTTTTATACCTTATCGGCTACCAGAGTGCTCAATTCTTACGAAGAGCTTTGCATTACGCTAGGGGCGGCCGACAATTCCTTCGCCAGAGTGATCGAAGACGAATAATTTTTGAATAAATCTATAAGACCCATAGATGGTACACAAACAAACATTACCACTCCGGGTCAGAGTAGACTTGGGAGTAATTGCAATGATGTGGTACTCCACACTCTTCAGATCTCCAGAAAAGGAGCCTCGCCATTAGATGCAGTTTATGGTCATGTTTATACGGCATCATTTGAGAAAAAAAAAACAACTGTAATACGAACATCAGGTTTTCAAATCCTTTATATATACATATATATATATATTGCTTACAATATATATTACTATATATGACTTACTATATATATATATATATATATCATCATTATGTCGTGCCGCTAGCACGGATATCCCTGATCCTCTCTCGCCACTTCTCCCTATCATTCATCGCCTCTGACAGGACTTCAGGGCTACATCCCGTATCCTCACATAGCTGCTGTATGTATGTTCGAGCTTGTCGTCCTGCTTTTGCTGGGCCATATGCGGGGGTCCATAGGAGTACATCACTTATGAGCTCGTCCTTGCTTCTCCAGCAGTGTTCTGCATGTCTTGTTCGTCTAGCTTGGATAGTTTTCGTGATGGGAGGCAGGTGGCCGTATAGTTGGTGCCTTGTTGGATGTTGCCGCCAGGACTTGTTCAATATTGCTTGCAACATTCTTGTGTAATTGCCGTCTGGAGAAGAAGCTAAACGGCAATTGCACAAGAATGTTGCGAGCAATACTGAACAAGTCCTGGCGGCAACACTCCACAAGGCACCAACTATACGGCCACCTGCCTCCCATATATATATATATATATATATATATTACAATATATATTACTATATTTGACTTACTATATATATGTTGAAATGGTAGATTAAGGTATCTGACAAGATGATAAAGATTAGTGGGAAAATGGATAAATCAGACGCTTACAAAGGGTTTAGCCGTGATTTTTCATTCTTTATTCAAAAATTTCTTCAAACTAAAGGTTATTAGTCTGAAGAAATTCTACTACTACTAAACCTTTTGTAAGTGTCTTATTTATCCATCTTTTCACTTATATTTATCATATGTATATATTTCATCAAGAAAAAACAACAAACCGGTCACATTAGGATTATAAATTTATTTCCATCCTGTTATGGGTTTTTGAAAAATAAAAAAAACACGAAAAAAAATTAACAGGACTTCACAATTGGTATAATTGTCACCTTCATGTTCCGTAGTTTTTTTCAGTTCCCAAGCAAAGTCGAGGTACTTATCCTTCTTTTCGTTTTCACATTATTATTATTGTTGTTGTTGTTGTAGTTATTTCATCTGGTTTAAAATAAACTGCAAGTTATATTTTTCGGTTATGTTTACAAACATGATTTGAGGAAAATATCTCAATTTTATTCTATTTAAACTCGTATTTGTCGTGTTTATCACCAACGAAAATTCATATCTTCTTTTTTATGTCAAACAGAATCGGGAATGGATGTTAGTAACTATTCATAGTTTTGTGCTTGTTTGATAGTGTTATTGGATTAGTTGGTAAATTTGTTGAATGAAAAAAAGAATGTCGTCTATTGCAATCAGTTAGTTGATAAATATCAAAGAAATCGCTAAACCTACTGCATACTCGGGTAAAGCTCTAGTTCGGCATTTAATACCCCATGGTTGACATGCCGTGAAACTAACAAACCAACCAACGGTAAATTTAACACACACACATATATATATAGTCACTCTCAGACTGACTGTTTCGTTGTATCACAATTCTTTTGTGTGGCTAGATACACTAGATTCTCGAAGCTGGGTTGACTCTTACTCCAACTCAAGATTCTACCACACAGCCACGAGGAAACTAGCGGAAGTGGTGGAATTTTAAACGCTGATGTATCAAATCTGTTTTGTTTACATATATCCGCTTAACGGCTCCCGAGAGCTGAATTCATTCGAAGAGCCTTGCCTTACGCGATTGGCAACCATTACTTCCTTCACTAGAGAGCTTAATCCCACAGAGGTAGGGGACTATATATATATATATATATATTATAGACTCAAACTATGTGGATAGGGCTTTAGAATACACTGACTGCATCTCTGCAGAAGGGTAAGACCCCCGCCCAACAAGTGACTTGATATGACTCTAAAGAATCTGATAGTGAGGCTCTATGGAGCTTTTGTACCATAGTCAGATATCCGGATATGGATATGCGAAATGTACATAGAATGTTCATAACATATATACATAGAACATAGGAATCTCGAAACACGAAAAACACTTACGACTTCTTAGTTCAGGTACGAAACTTTTTATTATAGTTTAAAGGTTCTTCGACATAAGGAGAGATACACATTCTTTCTATTCTGGTTTTTCCATCTTCCCCCAACCTACACGTGCGCACCCGTCGCAAGGCCTCCGCAAGCAAGCGAAAGTCAACCGTCTTCTCCCGAGGCAGGACTCAACTCAACTAACTGACTTTTTTAAAATCCCCAATATCCTCTGCGCGCTTCCGATGCGTGACGTCACCCGCACTCTGTAGCCCCGTTTCCCATCTGGGCTATTATGACATCTCTGAATGACACGTCCGTTCCGCCCACGCGCGTGAACACCTGCGTTAATGTTGCACCTAAGTAACCCATGCACTGAGCCGAAAGGTTCTCAGCCTAACTAAACCCAAAGGCACAAAACGAAATCCCTCGGCCATTATATTACACTTTGGGTAATGTGGAGGACTCCTTCATTGCCATCGCTCCTAGGTCCACTCTGGCAAGGAGTGGTAGCACCTGATAGGGTCCTATCTATGAGTCAAATAGAACTGTTTGACATTTAAACTTTATACAAATGTCTTATGCTAAATTGTATTGTTAGAAATGGAACGGTTTGATCATTTAACAGTGTGTAGACAAATGACTGATGTTTAATTGAATTTTTAGTGATACATAGCAATATTTGGAACAATTTAACTTTGTTGACTTATGCTAATTTGAGTATTTAGAAATAGAACTGTTTTTACATTTAGCTGTGTGTGAACAAATGTGTGATGTTTAATTCAATTGTTAGGGATACATAGCAATACTTGGAATTATTTAACTTTGTTGACTTATGCAAAATTGAATTATTAGAAATAGAACTGCTTGATTATTTAATTGTGTGTAAGCAAATCACTGATATCTAATATAAATGGTTGGTTTGTTTATTGGATTTTATGGCATATCAACCTATATAGGTTATTTAACGCCAAATCCATTTTTATGTAAATAATCTGTTCTTTTTAAAACAATTCAGTTTAGCATAAGAACACAGTTTAATGGTCAAAACATTTCCATTTCTAACTATTCAAGCAGTTGTATGTAACAATTCGGTTAAGTGTAAATACAGTTTTAATGTCGAAAAACAGTTCTATTTCAAATAATTCGGTTAAGCATAAGCACGCAGTTTAAATGTAAGTACGGTTTAATTGTAAAAGTCATTTCCATGTCAAACTATTCTGTTTTACTCAAACAATTCATTTTAGCATAAGTATGCTGTTAATTCTATTTAACCCATAGATAGGACCCTTATCAGGTGCTACCACTCCGGGACAGAGTGGACCTGGGAGAAATGGCAATGAAGGAGTCCTCCACATTACCCAAAGTGTAATATAATGACCGAAGGATTTCGTTTTATGCCTTTGGGTTTAGTTAGGCTGAGAACATGGCAATAAAGGGGTACTCCGCAATCCCCAAAGCTCCAGCACTGCTGGAACCTCACCATCAGATTGTTTAGTGTCATATCCAGGACTCTCGTTGGGAGGGGGTCTTACCCCTCTGCAGAGAAGCAGTCGGTGTATTCTACAGCCCCAGCCGACTGGGCAATCTAATATAAAGGAGTAAAATAATGATAACTTTAAGAAAATAGTCTTCATAGAAATAATTTACAGTTATATGGTATCAAATATTCCCATCAAATGGTAATCATTTGTAAGCAGTTCTAGTTGATCTATTCGTAGGTACTATCTCTCCAGGTCAGAGTGGACATGGGAGTAATGGCAATGGTGTTATATGAAGAATTCAGATTATCAAAAATTGTTCGCACACAAAAATAGATTATCATTCGATTTCAAATTTTAATGAAAATTTCATCATTCTGTAAAAAAAAGCAATTTAAGTGAATTGCTCTGATAAAAATCTTGATTTAATGTGCCGTTTTTACTGCTTTGCAGTTGAAAAAGGGTTGCATATATGGGTTAACTGTTTGACATTGAAACTGAATGCAAATAAATTACTTATGCTAAACAGGAGTGTTTGAAATAGAACAGTTTGATCATTTAACTGGTTGTAAACAAATGATTGATATTTAATTGAATTTTTCGTGATTCATTTCAATACTTGGAACCATTTAACTGTGTGCAAATAAATGAGTAATATAGAAAAGAATAAAAGTAAAGCAAAGTTGGTGACCATAGACGAGGACGACCAGAAGGCTCCCTTTTCAATAGATACTTCACTGAGGTGTAGGGGAAGGCGCTACTCCTTTCCCTGGATTGCTCCACTTTACCTTCAATACGTACCTTATATTGCTGAGTGCTAAGCAAGGAAGTATCAAGTACCATTTTTAAAGTCTTTGGTATGACGCGACCTGGGATTGAACCCAAGTCTCCCGGGCCATTGCCAAACACTCTACCCACTAGGCCAATGAGCCGGTATGGAAAAGAATAATTAGTGTTAAATAGCAATACTTGAAACAATTCAAAAGTGTGCAGAGAAATGATTAACTGTATATAGAGTTATTTGTATTTGATAGAAATACTTGAAACCAATTAACTGAGTGCAAATTAATTAACGTTTAAAAATATTATCAACAAAAATTGTTGACAAATCATATATATTCAATATATATGTATGTACAGGATTTGGCATTGAATAACCTACAATTGTTGATATGCCATAAAACTAACCAAACTAAATCCGATATACTTAATATCTATGTATTAAGAGGAGTTAGCATTGAATAACCTACCATGGTTAATAAAAAAAACAAGCCAAACCAAATCAAATCACAAATATTTCTATAATAAACAGGATTAGGCATTAAATAACCTAGAAAAGTTGATGTGTCATAAAACCCTAGCAAACCAAATCCAATATATTCCATATGTATGTATAAAAAGGGTCTGGCATTAAATAACCTACAATGGTTGATTAGCCACAAAACCCAACCAACCAACCAACCAACCAGGCAGGCTGTTTTGGGCAAGAATAACCTTGCAGAGTCCATCCCTCTTCAGGCCAAGAACTAGTTCGAATTCAGAGTTTTCCTTCTCCTAGGCCGGTTACCATACAATGATTATAAAACCCAGTCAAGCCTATTGCCAATAGTCAGAAAGAGAATTGTTAGAATTTTTACCGTTACCAAGGTTATCGACGCTATGGGAAATGCAAACAGTCTCATCCAGGTTTTGAACTCTGCAGGCCGGATCCACTTCCTATGATGATAACCGTTGCACAAGGAGCGCCTCAACTTACAGTTACATGCACTCAAACATGGAATAAAGTTGAAGTCAGCCTTTTTTTTTACCGAAGTTTCAAAGAGTTGGTGAATAAATGAAAAACGTTTCACTGTTGAAGTAATTTACTAAGCTTTTTGCTTAGATGTAACACAAGGCCATACGAATACGGCACCCAATGAGACTTGAATTCCCGCGTGAAATATTGCTAGTTAAGCTTGCTAACCCTTGCACCAGCCGGGGCGCCAAAAAAATGTTTCACTGTTAAACGTGAGACCGATTGTCCATCATTGGTTCAAATTATGACTGATCTTTAATTGAATTACTTGTAATACATAGCAATACTTGAAACCTTTTAACTGTGTGAAAGCCAATAAGTCATGTTAAGTTGAATTAGCGTTAAGTAACAATATTTGAAACTTTTTAACTGTGAGCCTAAATTTGAATATTACACTTAGAACTATTTGAAATTAATTAATAGTGTTCAATTGTCTAAATTTCTGAGACGAAGCTTGATGATTTTTATCATTAAGGGTTTTCGGACAATTGTCTTCATCTTTATTGTTATTTCCACAACGTTTCGGCCGTAGTTCGAAGTTTCGTGAAGGTTTCGGAGTTCGACAAACACTTGAAGAAGGTCGGCTGAAACGTTGTGGAAATAAAAATAAAGATGAAGACAATTGTCCGAAAACCCTTAATGATAGAAATAATAAGTAATACTAAATAGTAATACTTGTAACCACTTCACTGTGTGCAAACAAATGATTAAAATTGAATAGAATTATAAGTGTTAGATTGCAATAATTGAAACCATTTAAGTGTCTAGAAACGAGAGCAATACAGGTATACAACCAAATTAGTGAAACCATCTAAAAATGAAATTGTCCAGAAACTGTTCCCTTATATATCCATTTAAATATATGTAAATATGTGAAACGAGAACAATACTGGTATACAACCAAATTAGTGAAACCATCTAAAAATGAAATTGTCCAGAAACTGTTCCCTTATATATCCATTTAAATATGTGTAAACAAATGACTGATGTTTAAGTATCAGTGTTAAATAGCAATACTTGTAACAAATGATTACTGTTGAATGGAATTATTTGGTTTGTTTGTTTGTTTGTTTGTTTGTTTGTTTTATGGCATATCAACCTTTGTAGGTTATTTAACGCCAAATCCATTTTTATGTAAATAATCTGTTCTATTTCAAACAGTTCAGTTTAGCATAAGTACACAGTTTAATTGTCAAAAACATTTCCATTTCAAACTATTCAAGCAGTTATATGTAATAATTCAGTTAAGCAAAAATACAGTTTTAATGTCGAAAAATAGTTCTATTTGAAATAATTCAGTTCAGCATAAGCACGCAGTTTAAATGTAAGTACGGTTTAAATTTCAAAAACGTTTCTATTACAAGCTATTCAGTTTACTCAATTCATTTTAGCATAAGTATGCTGCTACTTCTATTTAACCCATAGATAGGGCCCTATCAGGTGCTACCACTCCGGGCCAGAGTGGACCTGTGAGCAATGGCAATGAAGGGATACTCCGCATTCCCCAAAGCTCCAGCACTGCTGAAACGTCACCATCAGACTGTTTAGTGTCATATCCAGGACACTCGTTGGTGGGGGTCTTACCCCTCTGCAGAGGTGCAGTCAGTGTATTCTACAGCCCCAGCTGACTGGGCAATACACAGATTTAAATGTCAGACAGTTTTATTTCAGATAATTCAGTTCAGCATAAGTACACAGTTTAGACGTCAAAAACAGTTCTATTTCGAGCAATTCAGTTCAGCACTAGTACGCAGTTCCAATGTCAAAACAGTTCTATTTTAAACAATTCAGTTTAGCATAAATACGCAGTTTAAATGCAAAAATCAGTATAGTGAAAGAAGCACGGTTTTGTTCTATTTAACCCATAGATAGGACCCTTTTTAGGTGCTACCACTCCGGGCCAGAGTGGACCTGGGAGCGATGGCAATGAAGGGGTACTCCGCATTCCCCAAAGCTCGAGCATTGCTGGAACCTCACCATCAGATTGTTTAGTGTCATATCCAGGACACTCGTTGGGGAGGGGGTCTTACCCCTCTGCAGAGAAGCAGTCGGTGTATTCTACAGAATTATTTGGTGTAATGGTTAAACCGATGGACTGCGGAATCGTGGTAAGCGGGTTCAAACTCCAGTTGCACTATTACGTTCACTTTCGGACAAATACCGTTGAGAAAGGTATGAACCTCCTTATCTTTCCAGCTATGTGTTAAATAGCACCACTACTGTTCTTCTAGGAGAATGGCTTTGGCATTAAATAACCTACAAAGGTTGATATGCCATTAAACAAAAAAGCCAAACCTTATTATAGACTTAATATATGTATACATAAAGAGGATTTGGAATTAAATAAACAACAATGGCTGATATGCCATAAAACCCAACCAACCAACCTACAAATGATAAATTCACAACTGTGTGTTACCTCTAGAAAAAACTTATAGATTTAGCACTCTAAGTGTAAGTTTATCTTCGTCTACCATAGTTGGATGGGTAGCATAGGTGCAATTTATTAAGGTTTTTGCTTAGATGTGAGGCGTCAATCAAGATATGCACCTGTGTAAATAAGCGGAAGAACAGCGGAAGCAGGTGCACGTTTAACAATAATATAACCAGGTGCACAGACGTTTCGAGTCAGTTAGAGACAAGATGCCGAAGTGAGAGCCAGTGGCAGACAGAGGGCTTTGTGCCCTGAGTGACCCACGGTTGAGCGACCCCAGCCATGATGAGGAAGAAGTGCTGCTATGGTCAGAAGAACTTGGGTCAATATAGCAGTCTGACCCCGTCTCCAGCTCATCTCTTACATACAGAAACATCAACCCTTTCGAAAATAAAGTGTGAGAAATTTATATTTTTGTAAAGAAGTGTATTCGTTCGTTATTGAAGTCGTCACTGCAGGTGATTATGTTTCCGTGTGTATTTGTATATGTATTGTGTAGATGTATGTGGCTATACAACAGTGACACAAGGCCGTATGACTTCACCACCTAATGAGACTCCAATTCACTTGTGAAGGTTTGCTAGTCTAGCTTGCTAAGCATTAACACCACCCAAGGCGCCTGAATAGTAATTTACTAAGATTTTTGCTAAGATGCGACACAAGGCTGTATGAATGGGGACAACCAATGAGTCTCGAACTCACTCGTAAAAGTTTGCAAATCAAGCTTGCTAACCACTTCATCACCCGATGCTTCCCTGGATGGGTAGAACGGTTGGATTCATACATATCCCGAAGTGAAATAAAAACAGATTCATCCAGGTTTTGAACTCTGATCACAATTTTGTCCCTTACTTTTGGACGATCCTATTTTGAAAATAAATGAATAATTGTTATAATTCTTTTTCTATCCTTTGCAAATGATTCAAATTTTAGTATGTTATTATGGATGATAACAACTACCAGTTATCAAAATTTCAGCTTTTCACAGTTGTTATTTCTAAAAAATATTAGGTTTTAAAATTTTCTCCCTTAGTTTTGGACGCTACTGTATATATTAAATATATAGGATTTAGTTGGGTTGGGTTTTATGGCATATCAACCATTGTAGGTTATTTAATGCCAAATCCTCTTTATACATATATATATTAATTATATAGGATTTGGTTTGGTTGGGTTTTATGGCATATCAACCATTGTAGGTTATTTAATGCTAAAGCCACTTTATAGATGTATACTAGATATATATGATTTAGTTTGGTTGGGTTTTAATGGTATATCAACCATTGTAGGTTATTTAATGCTTGGCCTAGCGGTTAGAGTGTTCGCCAATGGCCCGGGAGACCTGGGTTCAATCCCAGGTCGAGTCATACCAAAGACTCAAAAAATGGTACTTGATGCCTCCTTGCTTAACACTCAGCATTATGAGGTACGGATCAAGGGTAAAGTAGATCAATCCAGGGAAGGAGTAGCGCCCTCCCCTACACTGTAGCTACACTGTGTAGTAGCTATCGAAAAGGGAGCCTTCGGGTTACCCTCGACTATGGTCGCCAACTTTACTTACTTAGATATATATGATTTAGTTTGGTTGGGTTTTAATGGTATATCAACCATTGTAGGTTATTTAATGCCAAATCCTCTTTTTACATATATATTAAATGTATGATTAGGAAACACAGTTTCTGGTTGGTTGGTTGGTTGGTCTATTCTATGACATATCAACCCTTCTTGCGTTAATTTATTCCAAACTTTGTTTGTTTGTTTTTTGTTTATTTTGTTTATGTCTTTTTTTCTGATTTTATTTATTTCTATATCTTTTACAGTGATGCTGCTTCAAAATACCAGAGGCTAAAAATGCACTCCACGCCATAAAACCTATTTCGCTATACTACAGCTTCTTAAGACTTTCTTCTTTATCTTATGGTTGGTTGGTTGGTTGGTTTTAGGCATGTCGAATATTCTTAGGTCATTTCTTTTTTTTTTCTCAATGAAACAGTTACACAGTACCAATTGCTGAAAAGGTACTCCACAGGGTACCACTTCAGCCGCGCTTAGCTTCTTAACAATTTTTTGAATATTTTGGTTGGCTGGTTAGTTGATTAGTTTTTAGGCTTGTCAATCCTTCTTGGATTATTTCATGCCGAAGTTTGTTTGTTTGTTTTTTTTTTTGGGGGGGGGTAATGTCTTTGCTTTTGTTTTTGTCTTGTTGCTTTTGTTTTTTGTTTGTTTTTGCTTTGTTTTGTTTTTGTTGTTGTTGCTGCTGTTGTTGTTGTTTAGCAGTGAATCAGCTCGCTCTCTCGTGCCAATGACCGAGAAGGCACCTCACCCACATGTGACCTCTTCGTTCATGTTAAACTGCGATGGAGTTACATTAACAGTTGTATCTCTTTGAAGATGCCTGGCCCCCCTCTCCCTAGAGGCATCACCCAACCCAACACAATTTTACTAAACTATCATAACTTAAATTTTCCCCACATTCTGCCGAGAATTTCACTTTGTCTTTGATGTTCATCTGAGACAACACACCATGTCTTGCTAAAACTCCCAATGCTACATATACTCTAGTTAACAATGCTCAATCTATCCGGGTTCAATTCAGTAAAATCAACACCTATATATATATATATATATATATATATATATAGAGAGAGAGAGAGAGAGAGAGAGAGAGAGAAAGCGAGAGAGGGGAAGAACGAGTGAGAGAAAGAAAGAAATTGATAAACAAGGTAATCCAAGCAGAAGGAGAGATTTATTGAGAAACGTTTCGATTCCAATGAATCATTATCAGGACTACAAAGGATGATATCTGGTGACGTTAAATCAATGATAGATTTTTAATAAAAGACAAAATACAAAAACAAGAGATAAATGCTATATATCGAAAAAGGGGTAACCATTTAATCAATAAAACAACGTTCATGTTTAAAAAATGTCATAAATGCATATATATATATATATATATTATATATATATATATATATATATGCAGGGAAAGGAGTAGTACCCCCCCTTATGCCTTGGTATAATAGCTATTGAAAATAAAAGCCTTCGGGATACTCTCGACCACATTCGGTCAATATATATATATATATATATATATATATACATCCACAGACAGACTGTTTCGTTATATCAGTACTCTTCAGTGTGGCTAGACACGTAGGACGCATGAAGGTGGGATCGAAGCCCGTCCAACTTTCTGTTGGACTTAGTGTCATACTGCTCAGCCAACAAGTGAACCACGTCAGCTTGGGAATTATTAGGCATTATGTAGTAGCTTTCGTTTGTTTATATTTTTGCCTTACCAGATACCAGAGTGCTCAATTCGTTCGAAGAGCTTTGCATTATGCGAGTGGCAGCCATAAATCCTTCGCCAGAGTGCTCAACCCCCATGGAGGAGCGTATATATTGTCCCCACCGAATACTTAGGGGGCAGTAGAAGATCAATTTTTAAACAGAGTTTAACAGATTCGAATTCAGAGTTTTCCTTCTACTAGACCAGAAGAGCCAAGTCTGTCCTACTATTTACATATGCCTAGAGGAAGAATTGGATTCACACATTCTAAGCTCCCCCCCCGCCGTCCAACGTGTGTCCTCTGGATATGATACTAACCTGCATCTGATGGTAAGGCTCTAATCCCGTTGCTTTGGAGAATTTGGTGTACCCTTTATTACTATTACTCCCAGGTCCACTCTAATCAGGAGTGATAGTACCTCTTAGGGTCCTATCGATGGGTAAAACAGTACTATTTAACCATTTAACACTGTGCGAGAAAATGAATTATGTTCAAATGAATTGTTAGTGTTAGATAAGAATACTTGAAAGCATTTAACTGTGTGCAAAATCTGAATTATAGGTATTACATAGCAATACTTGAAATTACTTCACAGAGTACAAACAAAAGCTTGATAATAAAATGAATTAGTTTTAGATAGCAAAACTTGAAAATATTTTTCAAAAAAATTAGCTTTAACTTTAAAAACTAAAATTACCTACAATCTATTAACTTACAAATCATAACTGTGTGCTAACAAATGACTTACGTTAAATCAAATTGTCAGTGTTACAAAGCAATACTTGAAACCCTTTAACTGTGTGCATACAATTAAGTTTTGACTCGTTTTAAAAATGTTATCTACAAACTATGCGTTTACTAATTACACACACACACACACACACACACACACACAGACATATATATATATATATATATATATATATATATATATATATATATATATATATATATATATATATAAAAGTCTAACGTAAAATTATGCTTGTTTATATCTGAGCTTAAAGCGTCCAGCGTATCAAGCCACACTGAAGAGTTGTGATACAAAGAGAAACTCCGTCTGTTGAGGATAATATATATATATATATATATATATATATATATATATATATATATATATATATATATATATACACGAGGTGCCGTCAATAAGTTTCCAGACTTTTTTTGTACAGGCATTTAAAATTGTCATAGACTCTTGAAAATTCACTATGTTATTGCTATACATCTCATGAGAGGTTCAAATGAACAGCTACAGCAGCAATTGGAAGGCACCCTACTAAAGCCTAATTGTGAGGACACTTTAGAAGAACGATATGCAATAAAATTCTGTTTTAAACTTGGAAAAAAATGCTGCCACAGAAACGTATGGAATGCTGCAGACTGCTTTTCGACCACCTTGCATGAATCGAGCATCAGTTTTTGAGTAGCCTAAGAGATTCAAGGAAGCCAGGGAGTCTGTGAGAGATGATGAGAGATTTGGGAGGAGTAAGGAAGTCAGAACACCAGAGTTTCATGGATAAGGACCGTCGTATGTCTATAGAGACAATAAGTGCACAGTTTGATGTCTTAGTGGGAAATGTAACCACAATTATTCGCGAGGAACCGAAGATACGGAAGATTTGTGCGAAGTTTGTCCCAAGGGTGCTCAGAGAAGATCAGAAAGAAAGACGTTGTCATGACAGCAAGGAAAAGGTCGAGCTGATCAATTCAGATCCCGCAGTTCTTGATGCTCTGGTGACTTGCGATGAAAGCTGGATCTACTGCTATGACACAGAGACCAAGAGACACAGTTCCCAGTGGAAGCATGCTGGCTCTTCCAGACCCAAGAAGGCCAGACAGAGCAAATCAACCCAAAAACTTTTTTGGCAGAACTGACATGATCTACACGCACTGGGTTCCCACTGGACAGACAGTCAACAAGGAATGCTATATTGAGGTTTTAAGAGAGCTCAGGAAGAGATTCCGTCGGAAGTGGCCAGCACTCTTCAAATCGGATCAGTGACATTTCCACCAGGACAATGCACCAGTCCATAAAGCCATCCTTGTCACAGACTATTTGACCAAGATGGGCATGAAGACAGTTCGTCACCGTCCCTATAGTCCAGGCCTTGCTCCCAGTGACTTTTGGTTATTCCCTAATCTCCGAGGCTGTTGTTATGAGACAATTGAGGAGATCAAAGAGCCTGTAACGAAGGTCATTGACACGCTCACACAAGAGGACTTCCATGGGGCCATCCAGAAGTTGTTGGAATAATTCAACAAGTGCATTGCAGCCGGGGGAGATTACTTCGAAGGGACACTAGAGCATCATGAGTGTACTATCAGTAAAAGTACCCATACGAAAAAAAGTCTGGAAACTTATTGAAGGTACCTCGTATATATATATATATATATATATATATATATATATATATATATATGTATGTATATATATATATATATTGTCCTTAATTGGAATCATTTTTGAGATGAGGCTTTTTTAATCTGAGAATTAATTTTTATTTATTTATTTATTGCGGACTTTTCCCCCTCATCTTGGTAGTTTTTTGTGTTGTTTCTTCTTTCACTACGTTTCGGCCAAATTCCCTCTGGCCTTCTTCAGGTGATTTACCGCGACCTCGGATAGGAATGCTGAGTCTTGTAACCGTATCCCCAGTAATTACTGCCTTCCATAGTTGTTGTCTATCGCACCACGTTTTTGACCAAGTAAACCTCTGGCCGGCTTGGGTAGGATTTGAAACCGCTATCTTCTGACAATGCTCACCTGGAACCGAAGAGACTCACCGCCTCTATCCGCTGCGCCATGGACCCCGAAGAAGGCCCTGAAGAAGGCCAGAGGCCCTGAAGGCCCTGAAGAAGGCCAGAGGGAATTTGGCCGAAACGTAGTGAAAGAAGAAACAACACAAAAAACTACTAAGATGAGGGGGAAAAGTCCGCAATAAATAAATAAATAAAAATTAATTCTCATATATATATATATATATATATATATATATATATATATATATATATATTTACTAATCAATTATCTACCAGTATTCACGGTACCAGAAAAAAACAAAAAACCCCTGGCCAGGAACAAGAGATAAAAATATCTCGAATCACGGTCCAGAGGAAAAAGAAAAAATTTTTTGGGTAAAAAAGAAAGAAAAGACCAACCTCGTCCTACTCCTTGAGAAAAATCAAGGGGTACTAAGTCAGTGGCCAAAAGAAAACCAAAAAACCCTCCGCGAATACTGCAATGCTATAATTACTAAAGTGCTCAACATTAACCAATGGAGCCAATTATAGAATTAACTTAAATCGCTAGTCGAAAATCTTCTACTAAAGTTTCACCTTAACGGATCATCAGGAAGTTTCGCCTAAACCATTCTAAGGAGAAATTGCCTGCCCATTCTCCTTAGAATGGTTTAGGCGAAACTTCCTGATGATCCGTTAAGGTGAAACTTTAGTAGAAGATTTTCGACTAGCGATTTAAGTTAATTCTATATATATATATATATATATATATAGAACATACGAACGGAGATTTAGCTTTACGAAGTTTTCATTGAAATCACACCTGTTGATATCAATCGTGGTCTGACAGCTGTATATCTTTCTTTTTTTCATTTTTTTACTTTATTCACTAGTTCATTTTCTCAGTTAATTTAGAGGGCTATTGCAATATGAAATAATAATAATAATTTGACTCTAAATAATTTTAAAGCAAAACTTCATCTTCAGAGGTTTTTTTATAAATGAACACGAAGTTGAAGGTGCAAATATATATATATATATATATAAATATATAAATTTGAACCTCCAACATCGTGTTTATATATATATATATATATATATATATATATATATATATAAACACGATGTTGGAGGTTCAAATTTATATATTTATATATATATATATATATATAAATATATAAATTTGAACCTCCAACATCGTGTTTATATATATATATATATATATATATATATATATATATATATATATAAACACGATGTTGGAGGTTCAAATTTATATATTTATATATATATATATATATATATTTGCACCTCCATATATATAACGATATTTGTCGATTTCTCCTTAAATTCGTACGCCGTTTGAAGAGGCAATGCATCACCAATCGTCGAAATAAATTTATAATGGCACAGTAAGTGTCCTTTCAGTTTTCTTCCATTTGAGTTACAGATATATTCGCTCTGTATTTGAATGTTTTTACATATATCCTGATAGATCTATATACTAATAACCATACATCGATCATTCCTGTAGTATTATATGACATTTCTCCTATATTCTATATATGAATAATTCCAAGTGCATAGTCTCTGGATACGAATCGGATATATATATATATATATATATATATATATATATATATATATATATATATATATATATATAAACGTAATTTAGCTTTAAATAACCAACAAGAGTTGATATACCATAAACCCAAACCAAACCAAACCAAATCAAACCAAAGCAAGGACAAAAGTACTTTTTATATTTCAGTCCTTAGTGAATTTCTTTTATTATCAAAATCTCAAAATCTCAAAGATTCTCAGGGGTGAGTCTTCTTAGTACAATGGTTAAAGTGTAGGACTGTAATATATATATATATATATATATATATATATATATATATATATATATATATATATATTGTATTTGTTTCTGATAGCGTTGTTGCTAACTACAATTGAGAACACTTTGCGTTATTATTATTATTATTATTATTATTTGTAGTAGTAGTAGTAGTAGTAATTAATTTCCATTTTCTTATTTTATATCCTATTTTAACCCGCCAATTTATTTTTGTTTTTAGCTTTTTTTAATGTACGAAAACTGCTAGAGCCATAGCAGTCAATTATAAAACATTCATGATGCAAGATTTCAGAACAGTATTGTTCAATTGAGTGTACCTTATCGTATTTTTATTATTGCTCTCTTTGCCTCGTAAAAAGGATGCAAATTGCTTTATGAAAGACAGATGTTGTTTATGAATAGTATGTGTTATTTCTTATTTGCTTATGCTATAAAAGTATTGAAAATGGATATAATTGCCTTTACTGAACTTTTCTGGCCTGGATAACACTATATAAGACAGATTTTGTTCATGAATAGTGTGTGTTATTTCTTATTTGCTTATATTATAAAAATATAGAAAATGGATATTATAGCCTTAATTTTTCTTTTCTACACTGGATGACACTATGTAAGATAAATGTTGTTCCTTATTTGCTAAAGTATAGAAAATGATTATTCAAACTTTGCTTAAGTAAATTTAGAAATTAACCCATTTTCTCAGTAAAAACTAGCGAATTTGCTTATTTTCATTGACATATGAATGGAAATTTAAAGGTATTTATGATAAATGTGTACAACAATCAACAAAGCCCCGAGTTTTTCTAAATGTGCGACTGTAATCGAAATACGTTTCACGTATCCGACCACAAATATTGTCATGTTTTCACTATACGCTCCTTAATCACAAAAGCAAAGTTTGAACTGAAAAATATGCCTTATCAGTCATCGATATCGCCATCGGAGTGTTGCATATTGACCCTCAGTCAAGCAGCCAAATAAGAGATGCACATGTGTAAATAACAGGTACATCTGGCCGAAGATATCAGGGTATAACCTTGTGGACGGGTTGAATTGGGTGCAAATGTGACTCCCACAAGAAGCAGGTGGACGCCAAACAATTATATAATCTGGTGCCACAGACAGATTGACTTAGTTGGAGATAAGATGCTGTAGTGATAACCAGCTCCCTGAGAGGACTGGGCCCTCAGCACCCCCGATTGAGCAGCCCAGCAGAACGAGAAAGAAGTGCTGCTAAAGACAGAGGAATTTTGGGTCAATATGTTGCAGTCTGTTCAGTCTCCAACTCACCTCTCACACACAACCCTTTCCAACCATTTCGAATAAAGTGTGAGAGGTATATTTTTCTAAAGAACTATGTTCGTTCGTCATTATTGTTGATTTTGTTACTGCATGTATATGTGTATAGTTGTATATGTATCACGGCTATGCAACAAGAGAGCCATACTGTTATGAGCAGTTATCTAACTTAAACTAACGTTTGTACGTATGTGTGATGCGCATGCGTACATTCCAGTGTCTATCGCCTGGTTTTCCCATGTTTGTGTAAAGGAAAAGAAAAAATACTAGATTATTAATCATTAATATTACAAGAAAAATGGCCATCAGTGGTGCCACTGCTTGCATTGATATCGTCAGGATTTGCATCCTCATAGTACGTCTGCCTACTTCCATTATTACCATTCCCACGGCCGTCACCTCCGTTTCTTGTTCTATTACAACAACTACTGTGGCTCCTACCATCAATTCTACTGCTACCTCTGAATGGACAAGTTAAAAAAAAACACTATGCAATTCTTTATATGGCATAGAAATACAACGTAAGAACTGCATCGTATTTTAATTGTCCTTTCAAAGACAAACAATTGCTACATTTTGGAACACGGTTGCTATTATAACAAGATTCTAAAAAATATCGAGACATACTATAAAAAATCTTTCAATTTTAATGCTTGAAATTTAAATGAATCTTTAATCTTTAAATCCCGATAAATCTTTAATCTTTAAATCTAAAGAAATCTTTAATCTTCAAATTTAAATTAATCTTTAATCTTTAAATCTAAATGAATCTTTAATCTTTAAATCTAGATAAATCTTTAATCTTTAAATCCTGATAAATCTTTAATCTTTAAATCTAAACGAATTTTTAATCTTAAAATCTAGATAAATCTTTAATCTTTAAATCCCGATAAATCTTTAATCTTTAAATCTAAATGAATCTTTAATCTTTAAATCTAGATAAATCTTTAATCTTTAAATCCTGATAAATCTTTAATATTTAAATCTAGATAAATTTTTAATTTTAAAATCTTTAAATCTAAGATATTAATCTTTAATACTTAATCTTTAAATCTAAATGAATCTTTAATCTTTAAATTTAAGATATTAATCTTTAATCTTTAATCTTCAAATCTCAAGAAATCTTTAATCTTTAAATCTAAATGAATCTTTAAATCTAAAGAAATCTTTAATCTTTAAATTTAGATAAATCTTTAATCTTCAAATTTAAATGAATCTTTAATCTTTAAATCTAAATGAGTTTTTAATCTTTAAATCTAGATAAATCTTTAATCTTCAAATCTAAAGGAATCTTTAATCTTTAAATCTAAAATATTATTATTTAATACTTAATCTTTAAATCTAAATGAATCTTTAATCTTTAAATTTAAGATATCAATCTTAAATCTTTAATCTTTAAATCTAATGATATCATTGCATCAAAGATGAAGGATTTATTTATTTATATATTCATGAAATTTAACGACACGTGAATCTGACGAGGAGTAAAATACTCCTCAGGGCACCTCCCGTTACACCACCAGAGGTGCCCTGAGGAGAATTTTATTTTATGCAGAGAGGTTAGGGAATCATATCCCTTATACGTTTATATTTACATATTTTTAGTTATTTTAAGAAGGTTTTTTTTTGCGTTCACTCCTATCGAATACGAAGTATTTTTTAAGAGATCTATTTGAGCCATAGATAGGATCCTAACAGGTACTATTACTTCGGGTGTGAGCGGACCCGGGAGTAATGGCAATGAAGAGGTACTCCACAATCCTTGAAGCTCCAAAAACTGGACCCTCACCATCAGATGCCATTTAGTGTCACATACAGGATATCTCTTATTGAGGGTTTTTTACCGGAGGGTTTTACACCCTGCTGACAAGAAGATAGACGTCTACGTTGTAGCCTTGGCCTTTAGACAAATTTTTGACAAATCCATATCAGTATGAAAAAAAAGTACATTACGATGCTATTCCCGATACATTTTGAACAAAACAGTTTCAGTGAAACACAGGTTTAAGCGAATGAAGCACTCTCCGTACTCACTAAACTAAATGCAACTTTTCTTGTCAGCCTAAACAAAAATTCGTTTCAAGTGGAAGCGATCTGAGAACGTAGAGGACATTAAATGAAATTCAATGGCAAAGTTTTTAGCACATATTATAAAAGGAGTTACAGAGATGTTTTTACTAATGGAAAACTTGATGAAAAAAGCATTAAAATTCTGAATTTCTGTTTTGGTAAATACAACTTTAGTCTCGATATTTCTAACACATTTACACACACACACACGCACTCACACGCACTCACACACACACACACACACACACACACACACACATATATATATGTGTGTGTGTGTGTGTGTGTGTGTGTGTTGAAAGAAACTCATTTACGACTAAGATCGTGAAACTCTGAGTTGTGAGTCGGTTCTATTTATAATTATCTTTTAATCCTAGTCTACACGTTTATTACATGTGTTCAAATTTCATGGTATATTTTTACTGTTTTATTGTTTTAGCTTTTAACGTTGAACGTCTTAATGTTATATATATATATATATATATATATGTGTGTGTGTGTGTGTGTGTGTGTGTGTGTGAGTGTGTGTGTGTGTATGTGTACTCGTCTGATTGTCAGCCCATTTTATCTTTGATCTGTTTCAGTATTTGGATGAGTTGTTTGATTTTGGATGGAATGAATTCAGGAAGGCCACGTATTTTTCCCGAGTGCTTTCGATCCCAACCGGAGACATCTTCGGAGAATAAGTAATGATAGAACAAACAGTGACGACTCATATACATTTATATGATTAGTAGGAAGAAGAACCAGTGAAAGAAAAGAATTTTACAAGCGTTAAGAGGAATTGATGGAAAATGCACCATGAGCATGCTAGAATAGTGCTGCTATATTCGAAGTTGATCTTGCTTAAAGAAGGTTTGTTAATCTTTATATAGAAAGCTTTAAGACTTTGAAGTTTTTGTTTATTTTTTGTGATCTTTTTGTTTTGTTTTTTGCTTGTTTATTTGTTTGTTTTTTATTGTGTAATAGGAGGATGTTTTCAGCTAGAATTTTTTCTGCGTTTGGAGGAGACGCACGAATATGTTTTGAGATGCACGAATATGGAACAAGTGTTGGATAGGTGAACTGCCGGTTCTATTTAATCAAACACGTTTAAAACAGAAAATACTGCCTATATATATATATATATATATATATATATATATATATAAGGTACTTGTTACCGTTATAGGAAATGAACATAACGACCCGAGTTCAAATCCTGGAAGATACTGTTTCGAATAGCGCTAATACCCTTGGATGAATCCGACTATTCTCCCTATAGCTATGGGTAACTTAGTGCGGTAGACTAGGTTCTTTTCCCTTGGTTTGGCAACCAGTCTAGGAGAAGGAAAACTGTATTAAAACCTGTTATACTCCGCTTTAAAAAATGACCTTGTGTCGCATCCTCATCGTGTGAAGGGGATATAATATATATATATATATATATATATATATATATATATATATATATATATATATATATATTTACTAATCTACTATCTACCAGCATTCACGGTTACCAGAAAAAAAGAAAAAAAACCCGCCAGGAACAAGAGATAAAAATATCTCGAATCACCACCCGGGGGAAAAAAGAAAAAATGTCATAGGACAAAAAGAAAGAAAAGGCCAACCCTGTCACACCATTTGAAAAAAATCAAGAGATATGCAGTCAGTTGGTCAAAAGAAAAATCAAACCCACCGTCAACGCTGCAATGCTACAATTACAAGAGTGCTCGACACGAGTGGAGCCAATTACAAAATTAACTTAAATCACGAGTCAGAATTCTCCTACTTAAGTTTCACCTTAACAGCTCATCAGGGAGTCTCATATTTGTGATATATATATATATATATATATATATATATATATATACAACAAAAGTATTTGTCAGCTCCTTGACTTACTCATTCCAGCATACCATAGAGTGAAAGTAAACGAAAGCGGAAAACTTAATAAATATCATGATCTTGCCAGAGGACCAACAAAAATATAGAATTTGAAGACACCGATATTAATCAAATTTGAGGCCATGGAACAATCCAGAAAAGTCAAGAAAAGAGACTATTATTTTTTCTCTGTTTGCAAGGACGGTAAAATCAGCTCAAGAATAATGGGGTTTTTTTTGTTTTGTTTTGGGTTTTTTTCTCCTTTTTTTAACACCAGGTGGCGTCTTCTGGCTATCCGATTGTCAATTATTATTGTTATTATTATTATTATTATTATTATTATTTCACTGCTTGCGAGTTGTTGTTTTGTTTTTTTTTATATCAGCGTTAGCTGGTGGTCCGTCATTGAATTCTGAATGACAGCAAGTTTCCTTAAGTCTCCCGGACTTTTCTCAGTATTCTAACTGATTTTAACAATGCTATGGTCTGGATGGTCTCGATTCTTGCAGTACCTCCAGTTTCCTTCTGAAGCCTTTGTGGACCGTTCTACAATTAATATTACCATCACCTCATGTTTCACGGTTTGTTTTTGTTTTGTTGTTCCTCGTCAGTCAGGTTAGACGTAACCTCAGCTTATTTTGAATTAAGAAAGACGCTAAGAAACATAATTAAAAGAATTGGGCAGCGCCAATATTTAAAGTTGAGACGTTCATGTACGACTTTTAAAATGAAAAACAAAAAATACATTCGAAATTATGGCTCTTAGTCATGCTGGAACACGGACCTTTATCGCAAATAGTTAATAGGTACCTGGCTCAACCGCCAGGCGGGCTGTGTGTTATTCTAATATGCTTCTGATGTGTATGGTTATTTGGCGATGGTTTGGGAAAGGTATGAATCCAATTATTCTCCCTCCAGCTATGGGTAAATAGTAGGGCAAACTAGGTTCTACAGCCTTGGTGAGGCAACTAGTCTAGGAGAAGGAAAACTCTGAATTGAAACCTGTTAAACTCCGCTTAAAAATTGACCTTGTGTCGCATCCTGCCCGAGCGGAGGGGTTGGTAAATATGGTTATTTGGCGATGGCGATAGTATCGTTTATAACAAACTGTAGCAGTAGAGTGGGTCTGATATGACTACACTCACAGCAATTGTCACGTTTGAAGGAAGACAGACCCACAGATACGATAACTATATACGAGCAATCATAACCTGCGAAATACACATTTTTTTTTTATATCTGAACATATGCATATGACTTAATTGGCTGAACCAAGTGAAGACAATGCATATGTTTATACAAATGGTGCATCCGTACACTGCTTGAACGATTATTC
Source organism: Sepioteuthis lessoniana (assembly GCA_963585895.1). Classification (NCBI taxonomy): domain Eukaryota; kingdom Metazoa; phylum Mollusca; class Cephalopoda; order Myopsida; family Loliginidae; genus Sepioteuthis; species Sepioteuthis lessoniana. The sequence continues at coordinate 37,038 of CAUZXS010003126.1, forward strand.
GAACGATTATTTGTTTATATCTATCGATATATTGATCTAAGTCTTCGTATGTTTGTATCAAGCCAACGAGCTATCTAAATTTTCATATCTATCTATCTATCTAAATTTTCATATCTATCTATCTATCTAAATTTTCATATCAATCTATCTATCTCTCTTTAAGTCTTTGTATCTATCGATCAATCTAAATTTTCATATCTATCTATCTATCTATCTATCTAAATTTTCATATCTATCTATCAATCTCTCTTTAAGTCTTTGTATCTATCTATCTATCTAAATTTTCATATCTATCTATCTATCTATCTATCTATCTATCTAAATTTTCATATCTATCTATCAATCTCTTTTTAAGTCTTTGTATCTATCGATCAATCTAAATTTTCATATCTATCTATCAATCTCTCTTTAAGTCTTTGTATCTATCTATCTATCTATCTAAATTTTCATATCTATCTATCTA
>CAUZXS010003126.1:42500-47500 GCA_963585895.1 Sepioteuthis lessoniana
CTCTTTCTCTCTCTGCATATATATATATATATATATATATATATATATATATATATATATATATATATAAGATATTTTACGGCCGTTTAACAAATTTTCCAGTGATTGTACTCAATATCCATGATAGAGCTACTTGTATATTAGAAATAACTTTATCTTTTTTCTTTCTCTCTTGTGTCTCTCTCCCTCTCTCTCCTCTCTTTCTCTCTCTCTCTCCTCTCTCTCTCTCTCTCTCTCTCTCTCTCTCTTTCCATACACACATATACACACACTCACACATACATATATATACTACTTAATAATATGAAAGACCATTTACGGTCATCTAGCAATCTTTTCAGTCATAGCATACAATTAGCTCTATAAATGACAAAGTTAATTGTGTATTAAAAATGAATTGAATTTAAAATCTAAAATTACATGAACCTGGTTCAATTCCACCCTTTTCCTCTTTCTTACCCGTTTATTATTCTCACTTCATTTCTTATAATTTATTTTTACTTTTATTAATTAACTTATTTCTTTCTATCCATTTTTTTTTTGTTAATACCAATTCATTCATTCATTCTTTCTTTCTTTCTTTCTTTCTTTCTTCTTTTTCTTTTTTCTCTGTTTTTCCTTTTTTTTCTTCTTTTTCGTTTGTCTTGTATCACTCATTCATTTTTCCATCTTAAATCTATTTCCTTCATTTTTCCGTCAATCATTGTCGCAGTTTTTTCATTCTCGTTTTTACCTTCAACTTCCCTCATTTTTTCTTTCTTCCTTTCTTTTTTTTCTTTCCATCAATTATTTTTGCCTTCTTTCTTTCTTTCTTTCTTTCATATTTTCCTCTTTTCATAAGTCATTTCTTTTTTCTTCTTTTCTTTTGTCCTTTTTTTCTTTTCTTTCTTTTTCCTTTTTCCTTTCTTTCGTTCTTTTTCATTCTTCCTTTCTTTTTCGTTTTTCTTTCCTTCCAGACTTCTTTCTTTCTTTCTTTCTTTCTTTCATAAGTCATTTCTTTCTTTTTCCTCTCTTTTTCATTTTTCTTTTCTTTCTTTTTTATTCTTCTTTCCTTTCTTTCTGTCTTTCTTTCTTTCGCTTTGGTTCTTCTTTCCTGCTTGCCTTCTTTCTTTCTTTCTTTCTTTCTTCATCGGTAAATTTTACTATCTCGTACGTGTTCCTTCTTTATCTTCCGCTCTTTCTTTCTATCTTTCTACTGCTTTTTCTTTCGCTTTTTAGTTCTTTCATTTTTTTTCTTTTATTCATTAATTAATTCATATTTCTCTCAGTCATTTTTTACTTCATCCTTCTTCTTGTTCATTGAGCTTTACTTTCTTTCTTTCTTTCTTTCTTTCTTTCATAAGTCATTTCTTTCTTTTTCCTCTCTTTTTCCTTTTTCTTTCCTTTCTTTCTGTCTTTCTTTCTTTCGCTTTGGTTCTTCCTTCCTGCTTACCTTCTTTCTTTCTTTCTTTCTTTCTTTATTAAATTATATATTTTTTACTTATTTCTTTTTTATTTATTCGATATTTAATTATCTATTTTATTCTTTTTCTTTCTTTCTTTACCTTTTTTCACTCTTTCTATCTTTCTTATTTTTCACTATTTTTTAAATTTATTTATCTATTCATTCATTTCTGAACACATTGATTTTATTATTTCTTATTATTTATCTTATTTCTTTCTTTCTTTCTTTTTAAATATAATCATTTATTTACTCATTCGATTTTTATTCATTTTTGACTTCATCCTTCTACTTCGTTTATTGAGATTTTCTTTCTTTCTTTCTTTCTTTCTCCTTTTTCGTTCCTTTTTCTTTATTCGTTTCATCCTTCACTTTTACTTTTTTTCATTTTCCGTCAACCCTTGTACTTCCATTCTTTCTATTTTTCATTCATGCATTCATTCATTATTTAGTGACTTTTTTTTTAATCATTCATTAATATTTCTGTCAGTCATTTCTCACTTCATTTCCCAATTTCGTTCTTCAACTTTCTCTTCCTTCCTTCCTTTCATTCTTTCTTTCTTTATTTTAACAAGTATATATATATATGGGGGGCTTCGGCTGAAAAGTTCATAGGCTGACTCTAATGAAATTAGACCAAATGAGGTTTATTTTTCCATATAGTCCCTCTTGTGGTACATACACTTCTTCCATAGAGTTGTAATGCTTGGATCCCATTGGTCGAAAGAGTTATCAACAGATATGAATTCCTTTTGTAAACTTTTAGTCTGCCAAATTTTCAGCCTTTGAACTTTTCAGCCCAATTTGGGGCACCTCGGGTAGTGTAATGGTTAGGAAGCTTAACTAGCAAACCTGTAAGAGTGAGTTCGATTCTCATTGGGTGCTCCATTCAATCAGCCTTGTGCCACATCGAAGCAAAGAGCTTTGTAAATTACAACTTTTCAGCTCAATTTCTTCTATAATGCGTGTATAAAGGTAAGCTTGGTATATATATATATATATATATATATATATATATAAAGGTAAGCATGGTATATATATATATATATATATATATATATATACTAAGCTCTTAAACCATTACACCACATAAGGAAATTGTGTGCATGCATATAGTTCCTGGGTATGTTTAGCATAGACTGACACAAGACCTCTGTAAAAGGGCGCTGAATAGCAAATTTAGTCTTGAAAATCCATCAAGAGTTTGAAACAAAGTAGTAATTTACGAAGCTCTTTGCTTCGATGTAGCACAAGGCCAAATGAATGGGGCACCCAATGAGACTCGAACTCACTCGTGTAGGTTTGCTAGTCTAGTTTGCCCACCATTACACCACCAGAGGTGCCCAAGTTTGAAACAAAGTAGTTGACCATCGAACTGCAAAGCTTGGACTCGTCTGCTACAAGGCAGCTATTGAGGAGCTCCTAGAAAGAATCGAACTCGCTACACCGGCTGAAGGTCGACATTTTACTCACTACGATAGCGAATTTCTATGCAGTAGGGGAATGATGAACCTCACATTCTAGAATATAAAGTACCGAACAAAAACAATGGACAGCTAATCAAAAATTATTTTGTCAATGGATTACAATTGACGTAAAAGTTCCTTGATAATGAAAATCACGGGAAATAATCACTTCCTATGTATGGTCTAAGCCATTGAAATTTCATTAAAACTGTTAAATATGTTTCAGCTAATCATTGTACGAGCTTTTTTATGGAGGAGTGGCGTCCAATACAGGAAAAGTGTTGATAGGTCTGCGGTAAGATATCTGACTGGAGCAAAGTCAGCTGGATTTTGATCCCAACTTTAGGTATTTTGCCAGTCGAGCCACACTGATGAGATGTGATACAACGAAACTGTCTATAGATGACTATATATATGTAATTGCTGAAGAAAGGAAGACAAACTCGAAGAACGAAGTTGGCAAATGAAGTGAAATGTCCAAAACTGTTAATATATATATATATATAGTGTGTGTGTGTGTGTGTGTGTGTGTGTGTGTGTGTGTGTGTGTTCATTTAATCATGTTTGATTAAATAGGCCAAAACACTCTTTGCACATGTAAAAAAAAAACCTGATGATGGCCGATAAAAGGCCCGAAAGCGCTCGGGATAATTTTGGTAAATTCATCTACCAATTCCAACTTAAAACCAAAGCACTTGACAGTAAACTTGAGAGGATCTTAATAAAATTATATACACAAAATGTATCTTTATTATTTCATCAAACATGCTAAATTATATATATATATATATATATATATATATATATATATATATATATATATATATCTGGTAAATTCAAATTTAAAAACACAAACAAGCTTATCGCTTCGGCCTGAGTATGTATCATGCTCCGAGTAGATAGAGAGATAGATATATAGATAGATAGATATATAGATAGATAGATATTTAAAAGGAACAAAAGTGGAAAGGAATAATAGAAAATGTGATTGTTTATTTCGTCTTTTAATAATTATCCGAAATTTGTGAAAATTTCAAATGATCCATGAAAAGGTGGATCCATCTGTTCAATTTCTCCCATTTAGTTTTCTCTTTTACTTTTTTCTTTCAATCAGTTATTCTTTACTCCCTTTCTTCCTTTCTCTTTTTCTTTCGTCCTTTCTTTTTTTTTTCCCCTCTTTTTTCCCTTCTGTGTCTCTCTGTCTTCTTCAACTATTTGTTATTCCTTGATTCGGATCCTAATTTCGTTTCTCATATTTCATTTTTGCTATCATTATTTATGCTTATAAATCCCTTTCATTTCTCTTTTCTTTTTTTTTTTTGCCAAAGCTGTATTGATTGATACTATTCTTTCTTTCTTTCTTTCTTTCTTTCTTTCTTTCTTTTTCTTCACTGCAATTTTTTCTTTCTTTTTCTTCTATATTTTTCTTTCTTTCTTTCTTTCTTTCTTTCTTTCTTGCTATTTTTTTCTTTCTTTCGGTCAGTTTTCTTTTTTTTCTTTCTTTCTTTCTTTCTTTTTTTTCTTCAATGCAATGGTTTCTTTCTTTTTTGTTTTCCTTTCTTTTTCTTCAATATCTTTCTTTCTTTCTTTCTTGCTATTTTCTTTCTTCCAGTCATTTTTCTTTCTTTCTTTCTTTCTTTCTTTCTTTCTTTCTTTCTTTCTTTCTACTCTGTCGACCTTTCTTTTATTCCATGCAAGTCTTTTTTTCTTTTTTATTCCATGCTATTCTTTCTTTCTTTCTTTCTTTCTTTCTTTCTTTCTATGCTAATCCTTCTGTTCTTCATCATTCATACATTCCTTCCTTCCCTCTTATCTGTCTTTTTTCTTTTCTTCTTCCTTCCTTTCTTCATTTCTGTCTTTTTTGTTCCCCTTTCCTTACTTTTTTCTTTCCTTCCTTCCAACCTTTCTTCCTTCCTTCTTTCCTTTTTGTCTTATTTGTTTTTCTTTCCTTATTTCCTTCCTTCTTTCTTTCTTTTCTGTCTTTTCAGTTCTTCCTTTCTTCGTTTTTATATTTCTTTATTCCTTCCTTTATTTCCTTCCTTTCTTTCTGTCTTTTTTCTTCTTCCTAACTTCCTTCCTTTTTTCATTTTCAT